>JASWJB010000092.1:0-132401 GCA_032433595.1 Conoideocrella luteorostrata
CGGTTTTATTGTGATATAAAACATTCCCCCCCCCCCCCCCCCTCTTTTTTTTTTTCCTTTCATATTTTCGATACGCGGCACAGGTGTATGGCCACCTCGTCATTGTAGAACGGACCGTTTTGCTGGCTTCGAGGCGGCACTTCAGATCGGAGCAGCTCAACCGACAAATTCCTCTGCCTACTAACATGAAGAAAAGCTTGATACGTCTCTACATTTCGTTCCGTCGCCGATATGAACACTTGCACCTTCGGGTACAAGTCAAAGAGCTCGAACAGTGTCGTAATCAGAGCCGGAATAACTCCTTGGTCGTACGTGATGTCCGCCCCTAGTACAACATCGACAAGCCGGCCGCCATTCCACTGTGCCTCCTCAGTTCCAACCAGGGCGTGGCCCCATTTGATATCCATGGGCCTTACTCTGGAAAAATCTTGGATACCGTTGAGAAGCAAGTTATCAGGAAGGTTGTTGACGACGTCGTCAGACCCATCTGATGCGATGGCATGGGCGGCTTTTAAATGCTTGACACACAAAATGGAAATATACCCAGTGCCGGCACCAAGCTCCAGCACGCGTTTTCCTCTCACAAGAGATGGATTTAAGCATAAGTATTGGCCCATATGTAACGCAGCCTCCCAAGTTCGAAGTCCCGTAGTGCCGCCAGCGGCGAGGAGGTTTCGATGCTCTAGCAGCGTGATGCTCGGATTTGCAAAGGTATCTTTGTCCTGCGTAGATTGTAGTCCACAATTCAGAAGGGACAGATGATAAGTTACGTAACATTTCCTCTGTGCTGAAGCCACTTCCGACAGCAACGGCGTGGACATCATGGTAGAAAACGCAGACATGATATCATCAGATATGGCCTACGATCTTGGTGAGAACGGCCATGATTGCAAATGCAGAAGCAGGCGCGCAAACAAACAAAACACATACAAATTTGTCCCAGTCATCTATTGAGGACTCAATACGCGAGACAAGCTCCTTTAGGGTCTTTACACGGTATCTGTCAGGCGGTCCAATGCCTGACTTTTCCTCATTAAACATGCGATGGTAGATTTCATCCTGGGCCTCATCAAGCCGTAAAAATTGAGCATCGGGAAACGTTAGAATTGTTTCCAGTTGAAAATATTGATGGCAGAACCGTTCTACTTGCTGCTTCCATGAAGGAACCATTGCGGAAACTCGGCCAATCCTCAGTAGCTGCGCTACATGGAAGAGATTGGTTTGTTTGTAACTTGATGCTCTAAAGAGCTAGCCACGGAGAGGGGTGTGCGCCACCCAAAGCAATTTTATGGCGGGGGCCGATTTCCAACCCCGTAGAGGACCTGCTCTTTGTCCGAAGATTCACCGACAGAGTGACTCTCATAGTCACGTGACTTACGCACAGAAATGCCATGGAGCCCACACACAACCACCTTTTGTTTAGGGTTGGACCCAGTTAAGCGACACGGACTGACGGTCGGAATTTTCGCTCTAGGTCAGATTTCGCGCCAGCCCTCACTGTCGACCACGGATTTGAAGCACCACGCCCAACCGCCAGTCTCTCCTCCGTCACCACCACAACGACACAACACGCAACCATGGCGGACAACGACAGCCCCGTTACTCTGCGAACTCGCAAGTTCATCCGCAACCCTCTGCTGGGTCGCAAGCAGATGGTCGTGTGAGTTTTCTGACTCTCCCCTGGTGTAGCCCGCGATTGAAAAGAGAAACGTCGACGAACGTATCATGAACCGGCCGATGGGGGTCTGCACGCCTAATTTTATTTCGGCAAACTTTCGATGACGAGTATCAAATGATGGGAGCATCTCTGCTCGCGATTTCTAAGCCACGTGGACACGACGATTGACCGGCGAATATTGTTGGCACAACCCTTCAATATTCTTTCGACACAGCGGGGCGGATTGCACCATCTTTTGCACGACATGCCGATTGGATTATGAAATTTTCGGCCCATCAGACCCCCCTACTCATGATACCGACGCGGCGATTCTATAGGAAGCTCAAAAAAGAAGTCGATAGACATAGACACTAACGGTTGTTCTTCTTTTCTTAGTGACATCCTGCACCCCAGCCGTGCCAACATCTCCAAGGAGGAGCTCCGTGAGAAGCTCGGCGGCATGTACAAGGCCCAGAAGGACCAGGTCCAGGTTTTCGGCCTGCGAACCCAGTTCGGTGGTGGCAAGACGACTGGTTTTGCTCTCATCTACGACTCCCCCGAGGCAATGAAGAAGTTCGAGCCCAACTACCGTTTGGTCCGTGTTGGCATGGCCACCAAGGCCGAGCGTGCCAGCAGACAGCAGCGTACGTTTAGTCATTCTATGGGAGACAGAGCAGCCGAAACCGTCGGGACCCCGGCACGCATGCTAACAAACCACAAACAGGCAAGCAACGCAAGAACCGACAAAAGACCCTCCGCGGCACAGCAAAGGTCAAGGGTGCCAAGGCGAAGAAGGAGAAATAAGAGTATCGCTCATCGTTGTAAAATTGGGGATTGGGTATGGTGGAGCTGTGGTATTGAGTATCTTGCCGATGATGATGACTGTCGTCTGGTAGGTGCTTTTGCATTTCTTCGGCATGAGGAAATTTTTATCTTATGTCTACGAACCTCTGGGAACGGCACGGCTTCCATGGTCTAGCTTATTACACTAGCATGAAATCAAAGGTGTTTGGGTTTCGGACCAGAAATTTACAAAAACAAAAATATTACTCCACACGCGACTCTTCACTTGCTATCGGCTGTGAGTGGAGGGTCTAACAGACATGGCTAGTTGGGAGCGAGCTTCTCGCCACGTTTGTGAATGTATGTATTTCTCAATGCTCCAAAGAGAGAATGCCGACCAGCAGCGGGTATCAACTATAATTCAATAGACATGTGTCTCCAGGATCCGTCCGGTACCGAATAGTATGAACAACCAGTTCACCATCGCAGAATAAGAACACCGTCCCCGAATCGTAGACCCATCCATCCATCCATCCATACTCCTAGATCCAAATACCAAGATCTACTCCAAGAAAAAAGAAACTCCCCTATCGAAATCATGAACCGTGTCGCCCCTCGTAATCCCATTGAAACCCCATGCAGACCCCCATCATAAGTCATCATAATCGTAAACATCACCACTCCCCAAATCATCACATCAACGCCAACGCAAATACGCCGGCCAAGGAAACCACCACGATCCAAACGGTCCCCGAATCCCTCTTTACCCCCTGCGCCTTCACAATGGGCACATGCCAACCGCAGTGCTCGTTCCCCCCCACGGTATTGCACGTATAATACGTCAGCTGCTTGTATCCCATGCTCGCCAGAGCGGCGTCTTGGTTGGGCGGAGGTGTGACAACGGGTGTATACTCCGGTACAGTGGGCGGGGGTTGGTCTCTCTTCTGCGTAGACGTCTTGTCCTGTTCTGCTAAGTCGCTGGGGTTCTGGAGCGGTTCTTGTGGTTGATTAGCCCTGGGTTTCATGCCACCAGCACCAAGCTTTTGTGTTCTTCGGCGGAGGTCTTGGTCAGGGTTGTCCGCCTGGGCGTCTTGATCTTCCTCCACTTGTACTCGGTGGATGTTGGATAAACTGCCCGTTGGATTTGGTAACACGGGACCGTGTCTGATTCTGACTAAAGAAGGATCTTGTTCGGCCCGTACGTGTGATTGTATGGGTAATGTGCACGAAAAAAGCAGAAACCCAAGAAACAATACGATGGGCCGGTTTGATGACCCCATACAGGGTAGTCGAAGGGCCATGATATCGTCTACTTGGGATTTGAAGACTAAACTGTAGGCAGGTTTCGTGCTTGGTTTTCGCAGGAAGATGTCACAAAAATGCTTCTCCTGATTGCTTTATAAAGCAGGTGGCCAGAGCAGTAGCCTGCAACTGAAGCGAGTCGTGCCAAGTTGATCTCGGGGTATTCTGGGTTGGGCATATATTCAGAGTCGTTATAAGCGGGACGCACAACCGGCAGTGGGGTTGCCCGTCGCACACACACACACACACAAGTCTTGGTGTTTAATGGAAAAGCGCAAGCTCGGTCGACAACATGACGAGGAAAGAAGGGGAGTTGCTTGAGCGAAGAATGGTAGACATGATTTCAGGGAAGAAAAGGCGGAAAGGCGGTCGTCTTTGCCGTCAAGTCGTGACATGCAGCCCGTTTACTCGCTCGACGGTGACAGGGCAGACATGGACGGTGACAGCGCCATGGCTACACATGGGCTAGCTGGACCTGAAGCATTTGCGACTTGTGTCTGGTCTGGTGCGTCAGGGTCACATGGACTCGGCCACCGCACTTTCCGGCTGGCTGGCTGGCAGTCTGGCTGGCAGCTGGTCGCCCGTTTCAACTGCTGCACGGAGCTGGGATGCGACATGGCATGCAGACTTGACTCGATCGCCGGGCAGGTTGGTGCGAGACGAACGCTGCGCTCTGGTCGAATCGTTTACTGACAGCTGGCTACGGAGGAATCATGTTTCACTCAGTCACCAAACCTGCAAAATCTCATCGGAACGTACCACAGGAACCATTCGACACTATTCACCAGACCGCTACCCTTCGACAAGCAGCATTGATTGACTTGTATCGCACGCATCCGCCTGCTCCGACTGCGAACCAACTAGTTTCCGGTTGGCGCCCGTTGTAAGTTAGTTAGTTGCCGGACTCTGGAATCATTCACTTGCACCGAGGAGGGAGCGACACGTGTCCCAGTTCGATGCCAAGACTTTTTTCGATGGTGTCCTCGCCAGTGACTCCGGACGATCCCCCGCCTTTTGCTACATGCCGCTGCCGCGGATTTTGTCGCTTCAGCAGCCACAAAAAAGAAAGGGGGATAAAGAAAAAGGGAAAACAGGAAGAAGAGTCTTTGTCTCTTTCCCCTCTACCTGTGACATTTAGGGCTTCGGATGTGGCGATACATCTAGTTTAGGTTCCATATTGTACGGAGTACACTGCTCCCTAGCCTCCATGTCTGTATCTGGCCATTCATTCAGCGTATGGTGCCGTACCCGCAGCCCCGGCCCTACGCCTAAGCTTCTTCACGTATCGTGACTTACAGACAGCACTGAGTTCAACCAAGAGAAGAGATGAGAAGAGGAGAGAACAGCGATCAGCCCTTCGTCGCCCCAACCCCAGTCTGCCACTTGACCTGACTTGGCCAGTTCTAATAATGATGCACTTAATTGTGTAGCGAGCGGGATTCTCTACCAACGTGCTCTTTCGCATTCTATTATCGAAGGCTATTGAGAACTTCTCAGGCCACTACTATACTTTTCTATACTCTGTACTCCACATCACGGTGAATATTGTGCCAGACCGCCTAGTCATGCCCAGAGCATATTTGTTATGCTAAGGGAAAGAAGTGGAGGCACTCTCGTCAGAGTATTTTTATTGTTCGTTGATGTATTGACGACGAACAGACATGCGAGTGTGAGCCTATTATAGTCTGTTACAGTATTCTGAAACATTTTAAAGGCTACTATTCTCCTACCTGCACTTGATGCTTATATGTTGAATCCAAAGTCTACGTCCGCCCCCTGGTTTAACACAAACAGGCATGGCATTTTTCGCAAGCTGATCGATAGGGCGGCTACCAGGTTTCTAGTAGCAATGGCTAAGCAAGAAGCTGAGCGCATACTGTCGTTCATATTCGTTTCTGTGCTGGTTCGCTTGAACTTGTCTGCTGGCGAGCCGGACGAATCGTCACCATTTGCGAACCCAACCAAACAAGAATATTCTACAGTGGAGCACTTCGGGCCTGCAACTCAACATCTTCCTCAATCGTCATGATTATTAATTCAAGGATGAAGTAGCCTCTTATTTTGTAGTGTCAAGCATTTGTTCCAATACACGCTCTTTGCGCTCTATCATATGCCGTTTCGACATCATCTATGCCATGGTGGTATCAATCCCAAACGCCATACATCAATGCAATTACAAGATGTGCCTCACCGGATGAGGCACACCTCATCGTAGAGAACGATTATGAAAGCGCCTTTCTGTCAGCCACTGCCCACGGCGACGTATCCGCTAGAACCCTAGGCTCCATCATCTCCTCCCATGCCACAGTCCTAAACCCATCATCGGATTCGTCAGCCTCGTCCTCAAAGTCTGGCGTTTCAAACTTGTCGTATATCCGCTGACCGGTTTTCTCGTCGTACAGCTTCTCTGTGTTCTCGCGGTCCCTGAAGGCCAGGATGACCTCTAAGCTGGACTCGCTACTATTGAGAAGAACTTCTCCCGTGAGAGAGGCAATGACTGGTTGCCATTGCGTTGCTTTCGACATTATGCATTGCTTCCATGTCACGATCATCCCCGCTCTGGCGGCACCTTTCTCTAGCGAGGGAAGGCTAGTTAAATCCTCAGGCAGCTCTGGCAGATCTTCCAAATCATGAGCATCGCCATTCACTTCGCTGACAACAGCGTCTTCAGGCTTGTGTCCCTCCTGTGCCGTTCCATTCAACACACTACCAAACGGATTTCGCACAACTGGTGTTTCCCCGTTCGATGGGCTTCGGATGTAGTCGTCAGTGTTGTGTTCTCCGGATTGCCTTTTCCGTTTACGCATTGATCCATATTGTTGTTGAGGATCCCAGCGCTGGATAAAAGGGAATGGGGGTTCTGACAACACCATCCCGTTTTGACAGCATTCGACAGCCCGATACGTTACTTTCGACCTCCATGCATTTGGGTCAGCATCTTCCTCAGCGGGTATGACAGTGCCATCGGCAACTTCAACGATTCTAGGGTTGGGCAAAGGGTTTATGTCCTTCATGAGTCCTTGCTTGAGCCGTTCTTCGTCCGCTTTCGATTTGGGATTCTTGAGCCCGAGCGCTCCAAATAACATTCTTCTGCCAGCACCCATATCAACTCGCGCTCTACGCCGGGACACTGATTCAGCGGGCGTAGAAGATGTCCCCTGTTCAGTTTGTCCAGGTGTCGTTTCGGTTACCTCGCCGGTGACCGCGTGCTGTTGGACTTGAACGTTTGAAGCAGCCTCGTCTTGTAATGCACTGAGGAGGGCTTCTTTGCGGGTAAGGAATTCAACATCCCTCAAATCAGGTGTAGACATGTTTTGCTGGTTTGTGGCTTTTTGTTTGCGACGTCGAGCATTTCGTTTTTGTGTTTTTGTCAAACCTTGCTGCGGGGCGCGTTCCTCTTGAATCTTGATACCAGTCGGGGCTTTAACAGCTCCAGGTTCCGAGGCCTCACTGGATTCGCTGGAGCTGTCATCGCTAGAGTCGTCACTGCTTTCGTCTGAAGTGTCGTCCGTAGACCCGACCCCATGAAAACTAGAGTCATCATCATCGGACTCCTCAATATCGCTGGGTTCGTCAGCTGAAGACGACGCATCAGAACTACTTGAATTTGAGGTAGACGAGTCCGAATCCGTATTCGGACCCGAGTCCGCCTCACTTAGTACTTCCTCAATAAGAGGTTTGTTTGACGGCGGCTGTTGGTTGAAAATGTCAACAGGTTGTTCCCTCACAGGTGATGACTCGTTTTGCTCTAGAATGCCCATAACCATCTGATCCATCATTACATCAAAGCTCAGGCTAGGAGCAGTTGATTGCTGCAGTGCGTCGTATGTTTTTCTCAAGTTTTGTTTCTGTCTCGAAAGTTCCTTTTCGATAGTCGTGAACGATAGCAACGGATAGGCCGTCCGTATTGCGGCAACGTGTTCCATAGAACACTCGTTTGGGTCTGCATAGGGGTCGATAACGCCATCATCCGGGTCGAGCAGAGCTCTGGCTTCCTCATCTAACTCCTCTTGTATGCGTTTCGATTGCTCCTCGGCATTGTCACTACCGTCACACAAAATCTCATCGTCCTGGCCGGACTCAGAGCTATCGCTATTGTGAACTTCTTCCATCTCCTCAGTCCATTCTTCGTCATCCTCATCATTATCGGGAGGAGCTTCTAGCATTAGCAGCTGCTGAGGCTCAGGCATTTCCATCTCATCAGTCCCAATTCGTGCTCTCTTCCGAGGAGGAAGCTCCAAAGCCGGCCGATCGCGAGGAGCGCGCAACCATGGCCGCCCGAAAGCTACGCCATCAACGAGATGTGTTCCATCTCTCGAAATCTGATGTCGTCCGGTAAGGCGTCTTCGTCTAAGGTCGTCCTTTAAAAGCGACCGTATGCTACCAGATGAAAGTTGGTTGGTTAATGATTCACGTTTAATCATGAATTGAGCATTGCCATTAAACATACATGACCTGATCGTCGTCCTTTAATATTTGCGCCACAAGCTGAAAATGCAGGCACTCGTAAGCACCCCCATGACCATCCGGGATTTCGACAACGTAGTCCTCTAGTCCCCATTGGCTGCTTTCCAAGGGCATCACCTCATTGACTGAGCTCATCAATGTGGCAATGGTTATGGCCGAAGAGCGAGAGCATGGCCACACGAGCTTCACTTCCGGGACACCATGCCGCCGGATGACGAGGCGCAATCGGATTTCCTGGTCTGCCATGACTATTGAGGCATGGCGGATGCGGGATCGAAGCGGTTGCAAGAATGGCTGGTGCCCGACAGAGCAGTGACTTGCTAGGGGTTCTGGATCAGATTTCAACAAAACAGAAGAAGAAAAACAAGGCTGGAATGCTGCGGAATCGTTTCAAGTCGGACGGTGATGCGAAAACATGAAAAAGGCAAGGCAGGTACCAGGCTCTGCCTACCACTCGGGAAAAAAAAAGGTGGGTCGTAATGATAGACTTCTGACTGACCTCCACATCCACATCTCCATGCGACATCACGGGCAGGAAATGTCTGCGGCAATCACACTATCCAATTACCGTGAACAAATTTCATCCATTAACAGAAACAATTTTGAAATGTCAAGACTGATCTTGAGTGCATGTCTGGTACCCAGACCATCCATCTTATATACGTAATATTTAATACCTGTGCCATATTCATCCGCTCGCAAAAGGACTGCTACATGCCAGAACTCCTGTTTAAAACCTGAACTCCCAAAATATGCATATGACTGACAGGCTAACTGCCTTAGCCCCCCTGGCCGTTTCTGATGTCTACGATGATCCTGTCATGTCCAGCATGTGTCCCATCTTTTCAATCTAAATTCCCAAAGTTAGCAACACGGCCCGGACTTGAAAAATAGTAACAAAGCGTTCCAGGAAATTGAACTCACCTTTGTCTTCAGGTATCCCTCTACCTCCTGACTCTTAAATCCTCCTTTACCCTTCCAACTCAACGGTACCATGGCCACCCTCTCCCGAACAATAACCTCTCGATTCGGACCCTCCACCGCCCTAATCTTATCAGGATTGTTCGTCAGCAGTCTCACGTCCTGGTGCCCCAAGTCCAGCAGCATGGCCGTTGCCAACCCGTAACTCCTGGCATCGGCAGGATGTCGTAGCAAGAGATTCGCCTCCACGGTATCTGAGCCTAAATCTTGCAAGTTGTAGGCCTTTAGTTTCTCGCCCAGCCCAATACCACGCCCCTCCTGACGGAGATAAATGATGATGCCTCCTGATGTATTGTCAGGGAGGCCCATCAAACGAGCTGCCTCGTCGAGCTGTTCGCCACAGTCGCAGCGGGCAGACCACGCAGTCTCGCCAGTGTAGCACTCAGAGTGAATGCGTACCAGCGGTGCTTGGGAGGAAGCGTGTTCGGGAGGTGTTGTAGATTGTTCGGCGTTGATGCCACTGGTCGTCCGGCCGGGGTACAATCTACCGGTGTAAGCGCCGCGAATCATACGATCCATTTCTGTTTCTCCTTCGCGAGGGGCATCTAGGCTCGTGCTTCTGATGTGGTTGCCAAAGACAATGGCTAAATGTTCTTTGTTATCGACGTTGTTAGTGTAGAGATGCAGGAACATCTCCGTGCCATTGACTGTGGGGATGCGGGCGCGGACGATGCATTGCACTTCCGGCAGAGTATGCAGCAGCTTTGGTTTCTTGTTGCCACATCCTCCATCGGGGATCGAGCTGTCGACGGGGACGCCGCGAGGTCCGGCTGTTGAGGGAGTTTGTGTTCCCGGAGTCTGCGGCGGGGTGAAGGCGGGGGAGAGCAGGGACGGAGGAGGCGGCGGTTGCGCGGGATTGGCAGCGTCCTGGGAGAGTGAAAAATCGTCTTCAGGCTGTTGATGAAGATTGGGATGAGTTTGTTGATGCCGTCGGTCGCTGGACGCAACATCTGCAGGTGTCGAGCGTGGAGAGTAGAAGGACGGAAGCTGCGCCATGTCGCCGAGTTCGGCATGGGTGTTGGAAGGCATTGTCTCGACTGAGGCCCTGTGATGATGTTGCCTGATCCGTCGTCTGCTGCTGCTGGCAATTTTTTTTTTAAAATCACAATCGCATCGAAACCAGTAAAGGCGAGTATAGCAAAAGGCCAGCCACTCTGTATTTAAAAGTCAACTGGGTGGCTTTATTTCGAATATGACGCCGGGGCGGAAGCATGTGGATGAGACGACGGACCGCGCGCGACGCATTGGCCCGCTCCGGCTCATTAATACTCATTAGTCATACCAGAGGCAGTGGAACTTTTGGAACCTCGGCGAATTGCGGGGACATGATGAAGCATGGTGAACGGCAAGAACGGTTAAATGATTAATGCGGAATGGACATGGGGAACGGGGAACGGACCGATGCTGCAAAGAGTCCGTGCTGTTGTTTCCCCAGCAGTCATGAATAAGCTATCTTTGTTGTAACTCCTACAGCGTACCCTGCGGACCATAATTTAAAGTCTGGCATTTGATTGACCTAAGCCAAGAAGACTGAGCAAGATTAGCTGAAATCCCCCCAGGCAACAGGCATAGAAATCAGAGTAGAGCTTACTGCGTACACGGGACACGTTTCAACAACTGCTTTTGAAGATGTGCGCACTATAGCTAAGAGAAACTTCGCCATTGCATGGGGGACACATATTTGGAAAATGGCAAACCTAAAAGCTGCATAGGATCGGATTCAAGTAATTGTAAAACGAGGCTTATATGAATCAGCAGCATTGGCATCTCGAAGACTGGCGCAAGGAGTTTGCTACTACGCAACTGGTCGAACTAATCGCGGGGGAGAGCTCGTCGGTGCTACAAAGCAGTGCTTCAAAATACACAGCACACAAATAGTCGACCCGACCGATGGTACCCAAATTGACGAGATACAAGAAATCAGTCATATCTGGGACTTCTTAAAACAGTGCTGTCCCGCATGAGCCCGACTAGACGACAAGAATGCTTGACAAGATCTAGAGAGGTCGGACGGACCAACGATCTCCGAACCGTCAAGGATTATGCTAAGAGATTTATTACAGTCTTGTATGCGCATGGAGTGACGGCTGCGGACGGCAGGTTTTAGTTGCATATATGGGTAGTTCTAGAACTACGGTAAGTTGCGGGTGGTGTGCGGATATCAGGTTCACAGACGTGACCTCTGGACCACGCTATTTATATATTTTTTTATAATAAAATAACGATTCGTAGAAAATGTTAGGGTAAATTATCGGGTCAACCACGCATTGGCTGTGGGAAGTCGGAACGCACGTCCACATGACTGCTTGGACTTACCTGACATCGGTTTCGGTATGAAACCTTGAGGCAATACTCAACGCTTGATCGTCAAACTTTTGAGTTTCTTAGCTTCAACCGGCTCATTTACACCCCTTTCCCTGAGAAAACCATATAATACACACTGCTTCGTTTATTGTGATGGGCCAGAAGTGGACTTGATAGCAGCGGCTAAATTATCAAATTTAAAGTGTCAAGTTTCTCATTTATTATCAACATTGACTTGTATAGTTGGTAAAACAAACACACATAGTGTATATGTGACAACCAACTGAACTGCACGTTCTTGGCCTTAGGGGCAGGCTTATGCTGTTGCTGGATTCTCCAGTCCATGGCTTACACGTAGTAGAGCTACTGCATGTGAGATGCTAGAGAGATCCTCCTGGGTTCTGAACTTCTTTTGTTCTCTGCGATCAATTTTCATCAACCGGAAGTTCCATTACAATATGATATTTGAGATTTGAGATGGATGATAAAATTGTGAAATAGATAGACAGAAGACGGTGAGGGTTCCAGCAGACAGCTTGAGTGAGTGATTTGTTCTGGTATTGCACTCTTTGACAAGAGGTAGCATACAAATTATCATCAACCGACTCTTTTGGCCAATCCCGAGGAGTTCTGTCTTGCCTGTGACTGGAGTACTTTTTCTAATACAGCCAGTTTATGACAAAAGAAATTTCTCTTTTACAGTTGTAGGGTAGCATAATGTGTTCCGCAGTTGCCACGATTACATAGGCTCTTGCTGTCTACACATAAATCAAACCATTCCAGATGTTGAAGCGTTCAGTCACCGACGAGACAGAAATACTTGGCACCTTTGAAAGCGTTGCTAACAGATGACAAAGTGTCATAGGAGTAGCGGAAAATATGTATCTTTGTCAATTGAGATACGGCGAGCCGAAGAATGTAGGGCGCGCATGGGAATTAAAACGACATGTACTCTTCCTCGAATTAATAGCAGCCAATAAACATGTGATAGGAAAGAGCAAGCAAACGGGATCTTAATGCATAAAGAAATAAAAAGTTCAACGGCTGAGTGTAAATACGACGAGCAACGCAGTTTGGGCATGGGTGGGGTTCTGCAAGATGGAGAGGTAAGAGCATGGCTCTTCGTTCGCGGTCTTAGGGGCAAATGGAAAAATATTGGGTTCGTTACAACTTCGATTTCTGTGCCAAAGAATAAAAATTTCGCCTAAAAAAGAAAGAAGTCAGATTGTAGTAGAGGTCTGTTGGCGTAGGACATGTGCTCTGTGCACTCAGTGTTTTAAGCCCCACCTAGAGTAAAGTAAGGCCCTCTGTGATAATCGATAAGAGATTTTGCCCAGAAAAAAATTTCTAGGAACAACACCACGAGGAGCTGGCCGCTCATCAAGCAAAATAGCCCGGAAATACGCTCCGCCATCGTCGACAACAGCGGCCAAAATGCCTGCAGCTGCATCGCCCGAGCCGGCGACCCCCAAACACGAAAAGAAACACAAAAAGGACAAAAGTTCCAAATCCGAAAAAAAGCGCGCCAGGGAGGAAGATGCAGCAGCAGCAGATGGAGAGCGAAAGCACAAGAAGTCAAAGAGCGTCGCAGCAGATGCAATTCCGCAACATGACGAAATCGCAGGTGGCCAAGACCTGAAGAAGGAGAAGAAGGAGAAGAGAAACAAGAAGGTGCAGCAAGAGGACGGAGTTGCTGCTGAGATAGAACCCGACAACGAGGCTACGAGCGAAAAGAAGCAAAAGAAGAAGTCCAAGAAGTCCAAGAGAGAAGATGAAGACTCAAACCAAATTGGCAATACGCCAGATTGGAATGACGGGGAATCGAAGGCCGAGAAGAAGGAGAAGAAGAAAAAGAAGAAGCGTGCCGAGGCAACGGATACTGTGAACTCGACACTGACACAAGAATCAGAGAACACACAACGCCGTACCACTTTCGACGGAGCCGATGCCATGGACATCGACGAACCGTCAAGCTCAACATCTTTCCAGGGCTATCAACCACCGGATATCCCTTCCAACCCACAATACCCCTTCTTTACGCAGACTGTATCGCTTTATGAGCCGATATACCCCAACGGATGGGCACAGCCTGTCACCAACGCTCAGTACCAGCACCTGCAACACCTCCAAAATAAATACGTGCCATCCCTGCGAGGCGTTTTACTCGACTACAAGAATGTCGCGCTGGGTCCTGAACCAGGTCGCGACGGCGCGGCGGCGGACGACGAGACGCCAACAACAGTGATGTCTCGGAACGAATACGCCGTCGGCTTTGGCTGGATCACTGCGGATGTGGAGCTGTTCGTCCCCAGCCGAGGAGCCTGGATGGAAGGCAGTGTCAACTTGCAGACCGAGGGCCACATCGGCGTTGTATCCTTTGGCAAGTTCAACGCGTCTATTGAGGCCAGACGGCTGCCCCCGGCCTGGAAATGGGTGTCCAATGAGTCTCCCGAAGCAGCCGGGTTTGAGGAAACGGCCTCGGTCATCACAGCAGACGACCACGGCGTGGTGCGACAGATTCACAGCACCGGCTTCTGGGTAGATGGGAGTGGAGACAGAGTAAAGGGCAAACTTCGCTTCAGAATACGCAACTTCGATGCTGGAACCAGCGGCGAGACCAGTTATCTCAGTCTTGAAGGCACAATGCTTGATAAGGCGAGCGAGAAGAAGCTTGTCAAGGAGGAAGCACGCACTGCTCAAATGAGATTGGAGAAGAAGGGCGGACGAACGATTGAGAGACGACGAGCACCCGAGTTTAGCATGACGCGGTTTGTTGAAGATGAGGCCCAACAGCAAGAAAATGGTGCAGAAATTGGTCAAGAGTCCAAGATTGTCCAATTTGGAGACTAAAAATGGGCGAGCCACGCGTTATACGGTGATAAAGACGGTTGTTTTGTTGAAGTGACAGCAAAGGATACGGAGTTATGTGACATACTAAGGAAGCGTTGTTCAGTTTCATTGATTCTGTTGCACTATATTAAAAAGAGCTACGTATGCTATAAAAGAGAGAGACCTTAACCTGGCAAAACAGACTGCCAAATGCACCAACTCCTTGCTAAAAGCCGATATGATCTGTGAGTATGCGCTCAAGAACGATAAATCTGCGCCCAAAATCCATAATAGTACAATCTTGATAGTGCGGAGTGCCAAAATCACGCGGACGCCTTCACCATGGGGTCCCACGGGCGCGACGTATTCCATAAATACACATCCCCCAAAGGTTCACCTCCTTGCGCCTTTACAAAAATGTGCTGAATGAGCGGCTGCTGCGTATACCATGCCTGTTCACACTCCCATGCAGAAGAAGCAGTCAAACAGTCCACCCCAGGGGAGTTTTGAGAAAACTCATCAACCTTGGCCTTGTATCCCTCCCAATCAGCAGAGTGGTCATTCACAACGAGCTGGAACCTCACACCGTGGATATCAATAATAACGCGCTGAAACATGGCGGGAAAGCCAGTCTCGTAGACGCCGCTGCTTAAGATCCACGAATAGTCCCTCTGGTCGCCGTTGCTCTCCCAGTCATACCAGACTTGGGTTCCTGACTCGGAAAAATCATCCAGAATGAGTCTGTACTGTGCATCGAAGCTGATGGCGCAGTGCTGCTTGGAAATGCCGGGAAGCTTGGGCAGCACTACATCACAGCAGTTGGTGTCGGTGCCGAGGACGAAACTACCCGGTCTGAGGGGCTCTTGAGCAAAGCTCAGTTGTATGGCCCTTTGGGGTTTGCTGCCAGACAGATTTGATAGCTGGGCCGACAGATATGTGGATGAAGAGGTTGAGATGGCGTTGGCGGTGTTGGCGGAAAGGTTGGTCGCTTTGTCGGCGAGGGTGTTGCGCGCCGTTGGGACCAGCCAGGCAATGACGTTGCTGTTGTTGTCTTGAAGGGTGCTCATTGCGATGAATAGAGTGTGAAATCAAAGACAGTATAGATATAATTCGAAAACCGGGATGAGTGGGATGCTGGGTATTTGATTTATATATATGTACGGAGTATATAAATAGGTTGATGTAAACCAAGGGAATGGATGGCTGAGTGACAACGGGATGGCTGGTTTGTCCAAGCTCACCAGGCCCAAATGCAGTGCGATGCAGGAATGTCGACTTCAAAAAC
Organism: Conoideocrella luteorostrata; assembly: GCA_032433595.1. Lineage (NCBI taxonomy): Eukaryota > Fungi > Ascomycota > Sordariomycetes > Hypocreales > Clavicipitaceae > Conoideocrella > Conoideocrella luteorostrata. The sequence continues at coordinate 15,609 of JASWJB010000092.1, forward strand.
GAGAGAGAAGACCGACTGTGTGCCAAACAGGGAGGACACTGGGTAAGTGGAAGCAAAATATAATGTACAAGTCTGGAAGTAAACAAAAGCGAGTATCGTAGGATGTAAAGGGACATCAACTTAATATATGAATTTCAAGTGTACTCGGCAGGGGCACACGCCTCATGCGACTTGCGACGTGCGACACACGCCTATTACGTCGTTGCAAGGGACGACGGTGAACTTGGAGAGCCAACCAGAATGCCACATCGGCCTTCTCTGCCAGCCGTTTTAGACGCGCGCCGCGGGAGAGAAGAGCCAACCACGCGCAGACCGCGTTCACAGTCGCGGTTACAGTGGGTGTGCGACCCTGGACAGCCACGAACACGGTCAGGTCAGGCGTGAGAGTAAGTGTCAGGACAGGAGGGCGAAGGCTCAACCAGTGCGTCCGGCGTCAGGCAGTGCGTGAATGGCAGGCAGGGCCATGCGCAGGCAAAATTCACGGCGACGACGGGGCCAGGGTGGCTGGTGCGTGGGCGCGTCTCGGCCAATAGACTGGGGGCGATTTGCTCAAGATGGAGATGACGTGCATGGATGCGACTCGAAGAGTTTGGCTGTTTGAAATTTGGTAGGAAAGGACGGAGTAAATAAAGTAAATAAAGAGTGTGAATCATCGTTGATGCGTTGTCATGTAGCTCGTTTCATGCGATGCTACGGCAACAAGCTGTTTGCAAGTGAAGCTCTCTGGCTGAGGCTGGTTTGCGGCGCACGCAGCAACTGCTTGGCTCGCCTACCAGACTGAAGAACCGGCTGCCGATCCAAGCGGACAGCACTTGCTTGCCTCGCATGACGTCTCATTGGTTTCTGCCACGTCGGAACCCATTTGAAGCGAATTGTCCTCAATGCTTACTTTGTCGTGGTGTGCCGTGGTGTGCCGTGGTGAGCGTGACGAGAGTTGCATGTATACACATCCTGTGCCAGTCCATATTCCAAAAACTACCAAAGCAACCGCGCTCCAAGGAATGCATTCTAAAGTCTTGATTAGAAGCGTGCGGAGTACTCCATACGTGCACTTTTAATAAATATGCAGGTGCATTTTGGGTTCCCTAATGCGAATTGCAGCGACGTCTCGACAGGAGACATGCAGCCAATGAACTTTCCGCCTTAATCATCAGGCATCCACTTTTCAAGAGCCGGCCGACCTCGACCTAGCAAGGACCTCCAATCCGGACCAGCACACCAACCACGATATCTTCGAAAGCCAATTGTGCCGCAAAAATGGCTTCCGACGCATCCACAGACACGCGGGGTACGTCAGACGCCTTGGGCCTCTCGCCGAATTCACCAATTCCGAATGCTTGTCCAGTGATACTAACTCTGCAGCCACAGCCGCAACCCGAGAGGACATGCGTGATGCCCGCCTCCCACTCGCCTACAGAGACAGCTGCGCCCACCTTCTAATCCCGCTCAACAAGTGCCGAAAAGAGACATGGTATGCGCCTTGGAAGTGTTCGGTAAGTTTGGTTTGAGATCTAAGGGGACCGAGCTCGGTGGATGGCTGACACGACGGATCAGGACGAGAGACATAGCTACGAAAAGTGCCAATATGTTGAGTTCAAGAAGCGAGTGGCCAAGATGGACGAGTTGAGGGAGTCTAAGGGCGGCGAGCGAACAAACTGAGCGATTCGATGGGTTGGTCGGGCGAGAAGAATACTTTGTACATATAGTGTATGTGGGTGGGAATGAAAATTCTTGGAAGACAACGAGAACCGGTGCGAGAAAGAAACCTCCTTTGGATTTACGACAATGCGAGACGTGATTGTGCTTGGTGCAATTGTGAATGATTGGAAAGGGTTTGCCCGAATGCACGACTGGGTTGATGAAACCCAGAGACCAGTGCTAGCAGCCATGCGAATGACGACTACATGGGCGAATGTAAACAGTACGGCGGTAGCGAGATAAGCCATGGTAATGGGCAGTGCGGTGAAAGCGAATTTCTCGTGATGAACATATGCACAGGGGCTCGTGGGGCTTCAGAGTAGAGGTAAGGGATGTGACTTGTCGTGATGATGGGAACACTTCGTCACAGTGTTGATCTACGGTTCGTCCTGACAATTCAGCTCTTGAGAAGTAGCTTTCAGTAGATCGCCTATTCCTGCCCGAAGGCGGGTAATCGTGGTGGAACCTCGATATTAAGTTGATCAGCGTCTCCTTACAACTGGTCATCTCGGAGTCCCAAACATCGAAGTGCAGTTGTCAAAGCCAGTTGCCGACAATGATGCCTTGATTTGAACTTGACGTCAACTTTCGTATAGATTTGACCGCGACTAGCATTCTACCTTGATAGACGCAATCCGTTGCCTGTTGGACACCAGGGTCAAAGCATCCTGCTTACACTGGCACGGGAAAGAAACCCTCCCGTAACAGCAACTCGACCCAGCAAGCCTAGGGAGGAGGTCGCTTTGTCAACCGGCATATACATATTATTACAGGTTCACCCCTGATGGGTGCGGTTGTAGTTATACTCTCCCCTGTTATTGGCAATATCTCCTGCTCTGCCTCTCCAGAGTGAGCGCAATCTGTGAGGCTGAAGGCTGAAGGCTGAAGGACAGTTGATGCGGGACAAGTCAGGTCAAAGGCACAATCCTGCGACAGCATCATTGGAGATCAGCCCGCTGAGCGGTGTCTGCCCTGCGATACCGTCGCTCTACTACCCGTGGACATGAATCGGTCCAGTGCAAGAATGGGTGGGGATAGGCTTGGCAATTGTCGAAACTGACTATAATTTTCAATCTCTTCAGGAGTGGATTCCCGCCCGTCGGTGAACTTCGAGTGGGCTTTCCTTCGTTGACGGCTCAGAACCTGGCCAAGTGCCAGCATATCAGCTCCTCATCAGGTCGCATTTCTGTCTCAATCGTAGCCATCCTTTCCAAATTACGACATCTAGTACATCTAAAAAAAAAAGGTGAATGGACTCCCCAGAGCCCTGCCGAAGCATTGTCTGATTTTTATTGCTAGTACATGACGCCAGCCAAGGTCTTGACAGCAGCGCCAGCGGAATTGCAATTAGGGTCTCCGTGATTGTCGCTTTGTGCCGAACATCGCCAAACGCCGAAGTCAACCAGGTCGGCCAAGAACGGTAGGGGTGTCTCACAACCCCATCCCTCAAGGTAGTAAGAGAATATTCCATCGCGCGTCGCCGTGCTGCCGTGGTTGTTCTATCGTACGGAGTACAACAAGTGCCATCAACGCCAGATGAGGCGCCGAGATCCGCCCACACCACACCATCTACATCAAGCATAGCGGCAGCGGCATTCCTCTCGCCGTTGGAATTCGGAAGGGAGCTCCACGGGCCGGGTTGAATGAAAATTCATTTATTTCCGGGTCTCTAAGGCACTGCCCCTCGACGCTTGATTACCACAAACCGCCGCAGCCTCGACATGGAATTATGCAGCTTGAGGCAATCAACTCGTGTAAACATTGAGTCGTATTTGAAACAAATCTACCCACCAAAATGTGTCCTCTGCCTTTGGTTTCTTCAACTAATAGCATGAAGCTGTTCAGTGCGGATGTGGAACTAACACGAACGAAGCGACGGTTGTAGTTCCCACCTCTCCACTCTATGCGGCCCTTATGATGTCTCAACCCTTCCACCTTTTACGTACAATACTGTCAATTTTTTTTTCCGCCATGGACTTCGTTGGCTCCCCTTCTCTTCTCTGTTGACTCAAGATGGGCCAAGGTCCCAGTTCTAATTTGTGACGTGGATGGCACCGCGAGTTGGGGCTGTCTATATATCTCGTCCGTCCCAAGAGTCCAAGAGTTGGCATTCATCTTGGCTCGTCTGGAGATAGACAAAGCCGAAAAGTGGAAAGAGGGACGATAAGGCATAGAATAGCCAACCATGGGAACCAAATTGTTGTATTCGGATGATATTGGACCTAACAAGCACGTTGTTCGGTCCACATTCTCAGGGTCTAATCTGTGTCTTCCCCACGGGACCAGATAAACCCAATTTTCGTCAAAATAGAAAATCCTGGATACGTAGCCGACTCTAGATTTCGGTTTCCCTTTTCCCATTCCTCCTTGATTTCGTACCGGCAGGAGTGCTCGTGTAAGATTGTGTGCTGCAGTCCTTTCGCGTACTTCCTTCATCTCATAGGTCTCTGGCCTGTGGTTCGCGGCATTTCGACACCGCTCCATCGTAGGAGTAGAACGCAACCAAACAGACCGGCATGTTTTTCAAGAGCAGAAAGAACAAGGAGCCAATGGCATCCAAGTATGAAAATGAGAGGGAGAAAGGAAAGGACAGTATTGATCGCAACGATGACGTCTCGCCCACCCGTGAGGGAGTCCTGGTTGACAACGGCGAGCAAGCCGCCAATATTTTCAGCGAAGGTGGCAAGAACTACAGAACCATGGGTCGGTGGGACACGGCACTCGTTCTAGCCAGCAATCAAGTCGGTCTGGGTATCCTCTCGCTGCCCAAGATTCTCGATGTCCTGGGAATTATTCCCTCAGTTATTGCCATTATTGGACTCGGCATCGTGTCATGGTACACAGCATTTGAGCTTCTCCAGTTCTACCGCAAGCACCCGCATGTCGTCAACATGGTCGATATGGCTCGCGTGATTGGTGGTGTACCGTTTGAGATTATTTTCGGCATATGCCTTCTCATCAAGATCTGCTTCACATGCGGTTCAGCAACAGTTACTATTTCTATCGCGTTGAATACTTTGTCAAATCATGGTATATGTACTGTTGGGTTTGCCGGCGTGGCAGCCATTGCTTGTTGGCTGCTTTGCCTGCCTCGAAAGTTCAAATTCGTCGCGCAAGTCGGTCTCCCGTCCACTATCAGTATTCTAGCTGCTGTTCTCATCGTCATCATAAGTCTGGGAGTATCCCCGCCGAAGGCTGCTCCGCCGGGATGGGAGAAGGAGCTGAAGGTGATTGGATATCCATCCTTCTCAGAAGGCGTCAACGCGGTCCTCAAAGTTTGCTATGCATATGCTGGAAATGTTGGGTTCGTGTCTTATATGGCTGAGATGAAAAATCCTGGCAGGGACTTTGTTCCCGCTCTTACGGTTTTGCAGATATTTTCCGTTATACTGTATCTCATTACCGCCGTGGCAATCTATTGCCTTTCAGGGCAGTTCACGACCTCGCCAGCTCTCGGATCCGCTCCCACCATCCCAGCCAAAGTTGCATACGGAATTGTCTTGCCAGCTATTCTATCTACCGGGCTGGTCTTTGGCCATACAGCCATCAAATACCTCTACGTCGTCGCCATGCGGGCCATGAAGTCAACTCACCAACTTACCGACAGCTCCTTCAAATCCTGGAGCACTTGGGTTGCATGCGCAACTTTTTTCTGGGCCCTGTCTTTCCTGATCGCCAATGCAATTCCTATTTTCGACTCGATTCTGTCCATTGCGTCAGCTACATTTATTGCTTGGTTCACTTTTGGTATCAGCGGAGTTTTCTGGTACCATCGCAACTGGCAGGAGAAATTCCAGAGGAAGAATATACCCCTTGCTATCGTTAATGCCTTGCTGATTCTGCAGGCTTTGTTCATGAATGGAGTTGGGTTGTGGGCTGCAATCACGCAGCTGATTGACATTTTTAACGACAAGGAGAATCGGATTGGTGGCGCTTTTACATGTGCAGATAACTCGCTATTTTGAGCCGTGCGCCGATGTGTTGCGTGCGTTGGAAGAGTAATCTGGTGTTGTCCTAGAAGTAGTCTGGTTGTATGTTTTGGCATAGTAGGAGGCTATGGTTTGCTCACGGATTATGAGTACGGATTAGATTGGTTGCATTCACCGGATCCCGTGATTGTATATATTGCGAATACACGAGTACATTTCACAATGCTTTGAGGGGTTTCTAAACAGCCCTGTCACTTGGTGTGAATAAAGACCTTATGCTCTTGGCTGTAGTAGAGACAGCAGGCTGGTCGGAATACCTGCAAGCCTGATTCGGTTTGTCCGGAGGGGGCATTGAATGAGTGGAAGTAGAAGATTTGGAACAAGCTTGGTGTGTCAACTCTGCTCTGACAAGTGAACTTGCAGTGCTCTCTTGAGACCCACGGAAGCAATTACCTTATGTCTGAGGCCAGTGTTCTGTTCTCTCGAGCCGGCTAATTGGCCATGGTGGTCTTCTCGGGGAAAAAACAGGGGTAGGCTGTTTCTAGAAGTCTGTTTGCTATAACTACTACGGAGTACGGAGTATACATTATGCAAGTTATTTTGGTCGAGCGGGTCACCTAGCTGCGGTGCTTACATTCCACCCAGCTGAGCAAGCAATCATGCTGTAATGGCTCACGAGACAGAATATGAGCAGTATTGTCAAAATCTTGGCTGAACCAATCTTCATGCTAGAGCTGTTTTTAGATGCACGGACTCGTCCATAAGTGCGGCCGTGATGGGGATCTGCTTCCAGGCCAAGTTCCTCAGACCTCGTAGAAGCAATGGACCATGTCTCGCTATCCCCTTTTTGAGCCTTGCAGAGCAATTAGTGTAATTAGCCCCAAGACAAATAGGCGCATCCCAATTTGGCCTAATAATACGGAGTACGGAGTATGTCCCTGCTTGAGGATGTAACCTCGATTGGCGCAAACATGTCGTGGCGGTGGTTCTAGCCTTCTCTGCCTGTTTTGTAACCAAGATAGGCCGACCGGCTTATTTCCATGTATGTCCAAAGACCGGTGCCTGGGCATAATTAAAGTCAGTCATCTGAATATCTCGTACGGAGTAATACTGGTGGCTAATGCGGCTGAAGCTTGGCACGTAATAAGCTTGCGCTAGGGTCCGTCGTTGCGACTAAGTCTTGGTAGGTTATGGAACTGCCGGAACGAAGAGTTAGAGTGGCCACTACGTAGCAGCGCCTCTGTCAATTCGACGATAGCCGTCTTTGTGTCCAAAAATAGCCAATAGGGCTTCAGGAGTGCAGCATGCCCCCGCTGGAGGACGTCGGCCAAGGGGACAACATAATAGATGCTGGAGCATGTTGCTGTCGAGGAACCGATTTGTGGCCTATACTCCGTACAGGAAATCCAATAGCCAGGCCGAAATGTAAAGGCTGACTTCACTGGTGAGTCGGGTAAACAATGTCTACGAGTGGGGAGTGCTTGCACTAATGAATGAGATGCTTGACGGTGCCAAGACAGGTCTGGTGAGCCATGTCTGCCCTAACACGATGATATTCCCGTAAGCTTGACATAAACCTCCCCACTTGAAAGCCAGCTACGGGCAAGCAATGGGGCTTCGGTGACATATCGTGAGTGGGTAGATATTCATCAACCAGACTGAGATTTCGGATAGGGGTTTTCCTTAGGGCAAGCAATGCGACGAGAATGAGGGACTAACTACCCACCCAGCTGGGGCTTGGCTGATGCTATTTCCAAACGTCTGGATAATTGCTCGCGAAATTGTGCTTCCTGCCCCCGATCCATGCCTATTTGAGGCAGCAGTGCGTACGGAGTACACATCTTGGAATAGTTGGTTTGAGTGAGAGAAGCAAGGTAGAAAGAAATGCGTGGCAGGGAAGTGTCTGCCGGTAAACTACTTAAAGAAAGGGTTTATCTCAACTTGAACCGCCTTGCCATCTTCAAGAACACAAGCAGCCAACTCCTCATTCTTCAATCTGATAGAGCCTACAATCACCTCACCTTCCCGTTTTCCCTTCAAACTAAACTCCCCTACTTAAAAACATTGCAATATGAAGGGCTTCTTATCTGTCGTGGCCCTCCTCGCAGCCACTACCTCGGCCCTGCCAGCCGCCACTCCCGCCGAAGCTCTCCACCGGCTTGAGAACCGCGCCACTACTTGCTCTAACGGCGCCACCGACAACCTCATCTTCAAGGTGTCTATCGGTAGCTTCGAAAAGGCCCGTAAGGCCAAGAACCCTTCCAAGTGTAACTGGTCGTCTGACAACTGCTCCTGGTCTCCCGACAAGCCTGGTGGCTACAACTTCATCCCCAGCTGCCACAGACATGATTTTGGATACCGTAACACCAAGGCCCAGAAGCGATTCACAAAAGCCATGAAGAAGAGAGTCGACGATAACTTCAAGAAGGATCTCTACAAGTACTGCTCTCAGTTTTCTGGCATCTGGTCCTTCAAGGGCGTCGAGTGCCGCAGGTATGCGGACATTTATGTTGCTTTCGTTCGCAAGTTTGGTAAGCGTGATGAGGGCGCGATCGAGTTTAACAAGCGCGAGAACAGCGTGCTGGATATCGAACTTGATGAGGACATTGAAGGCCAGGAAATCCCTGAGGTATTGGAGAACGATGGTCCTGATGTCGATGATATCGAGGCTGTCATCTCTCAGTGAGAAGGAAACAATTTATGAATGAATAAATGGGAGAGGTTAGCCGTGTGATAGGCAAGTCTGGAGCAAACATGCTGTGCTATTGTTTTAGATACAATTCAGCGTATGGAACAACGTGGATACTAAGTCATCACTCACTTGTCTCTGAAGTGCCGTTCAATAGAATATGGAATATTTGGCAATGTTGTCGATGTTAGCATATGTGATGCACCGCAAAACATCCTTGGAACGTATTTACTACTGAGCTGCAGGAATTTATCGTTCTGGACGGAGGCATGGCCTGCAGTTGCAGCAGCAGGTCGTTTGACCCATCTTCCCCATTGGAGGGAGGACCGTCGTGTTTGATGATGAAAACTAAGATATGAATGCCACCATGAATCTTGCCTTGCAAGGTTAGTTAGACTAGATCTATGACATTTCATGGACACTATCCGCAACCGCCTTGTTAGAAAGAACCGGGTCGGAAGCTATTAGAGACTAGCGTCATATGTGAGCACACCAGCTGAAATGCATGGCCACGTCGTCGCAGGTCACTTGATGGTGACTCTTCGAAATGATAGGAGCATAAAATTGACTTGCCGCACGTCTTAGCTTTTTCTGTTGGCTGCCAGGATGGACGCCAGTGGGTGCGTGGCTGCTTCCACAACTCGCTGCGACATCGGACCTGGAGAAGGCATCTGGAATGGATTACAGCACAGAAGCATATGGCTAACACAATCGCCGGAGGTCTATCATCGAGCCCAGGGGAATGATTTATCTGAGCGGAGCCTAGTTCACTACTTCCTATGGCGAATCGCACAATACTGCCCAAGTACTACGGAGTACCGGGTAACAAGTTACTGTATACATGTGTGACGAGGCCTGGATACCTTGCAGCAACCGCTTATTCGTCGGTTGCGATGACGATCCCAGTGACTGTGGGCTGCAAGAGAGGAAAACCTCGTTATTTGGTACATATGTTGGGTCGGGTATGATCAGACTGCGCCAAGTTCGTATATCTACATCTCTCTACGGAGTAATGGTGGATCTATATAAGCAGTCTCGCCACGCGTGATGTATATATGGTAGTTTTATGACAGCAAAAGGAGGAAAGTTGACAGCCCAGCCCAGCCAACGGTGCTGGGACAGCAGGTGGCTGCCTACCATCACACATGTCAGCTGCGTACAAGTTCCGTGCCCGGTGCAGTTTATGTACGGAGGAGCCTGATTGGATACGTACGACTACATGTACCAAGTCTCAAGGTGCCTTGCTTTGCTTCGTCACGAGCAAAATGTCGCAGGCAGCGCGGACCGAACGGCAGCAGGCTGTCGACCATAGCAGCGGATGACGATGCACAAAACGAAACTTTGACGACGTTTCGTCGAATTCCTAACTCATCCGCAGAAGTGAGAGAGTTGATCTGGGAGCACAGCCTCCCTCCCGGCCGTATATTTCACGTCAGCGGATCTTTGGTAATAACTCCAGTGCAAAATGCGCGAATTTTCGAACGCTTCGTTTTCCACCGACGCCATCCCGCCCCGGTCGCCACACCGGCGTGCCGCGAATCGCGAGAGTCTCTTTTCTCAGAAGATTCTTCCACCCCCAATGCTCTAATTTGTGATTCAATCCGGACGTGGACATGATTTGCATTGGTCGTAATGAGCGAGAGTATATACAGGCCGTATGCGATGCACCTGTCTGCCAGATCGATAACTTCAAGCAGGTGAAGCATGTTGGAGTAGAATGGGGCGCGTTCTTCCACGAATTGCCGCAGGCAGCAACTAGATAGCGCATGCAAAAGCGCTGGAAGCACGCATCTACGTGCCGAATTTACAAACCATTAACTATGTGCTGCCGCAAACACGGTATTGTGGAAGCATGAGAGTTGGGAGAAAGCCTCACACATCGTGGACGAATTCACGCAGGCTTGTCCCGCTCCCTGGGCATATTAGCGTTTCGTGGGTGCGAATGACGGATTCTGGGGAAAGAGATCCGCCGCTGGACTGCATCGGACCTCCACCATTGGAGACTGCGAGCTGGAGAAGCTCTTCGGGAACAAATGGCCAGTTCGCTTGAAGCTGATGTCGCGGACGTGGAGGATGACCTGGGCCATATCGTACCCCGGACAAACACCGTTGGTTCCTGGCGGATGGCTCCTTCGCAAGGAAGACCGCCACGTTTCTGACCTAACGGACTATTATGGCTGAAGCGTTGAGATATCTTTGGCTGCTCAATCACTAGTTCAACGATGATAGCAGGAACAAGCGAAATTATAGAATCCTCTCAATACAAAACCCGCCGACCGAGCCTTGTCGCCATCAAAAGCACTCCGCACTCCGTAATCCTCCCAGCCCATCAGCACTCGGCACGGTGAAACATGGCCCTATGCGCGGGCAAGTCAGCAGTATCGTAAACTAGCGATCCTGCCGGATCTTCAGCGTAAGATATCATGCTTCTATCTGATCCTTCCATCACCTGTCCACTGTTGATGCCTCTATCACGAGACCGACGGGGAGCTGTAATAATGTTCGGTCATCTCCCGGCCCATCCATAAGAAGATCGGTCGCGCATGGGATCTAGCGTGACGGCAGCGGGTGTGCGTCGATCTCACCACTACTAATGTAACGCCATGTACGGAGTACATACCTTAGACTGCCCTGGCTGACGCGGAGGCTGGCTGAGTCTAAAAGTCGCCAAGGGAAAGCCGGCCGGTCAGTTGGGCAATCGAAGGCTGTCAATGGCCACACGTGTGGGATAGGTCATTTGCTCGGGCCGGTAAACCACACCAATGTACGGAGTACTCCGTAGTGTAGTTACTAGTGATTGTGTGAACACGATGAGCCGTAAGACGGACGTGCTCAGCCCGGTAGTTGACGATTTCCCGTAACGCGGCTCCATCTGATCCATCTCTTATAAGTGACGCTGGCCCGGCCGAGTCTCTGACGCACATTGGAAGCTTACTACTATACTCCGTACTCCCGTACTATTCACGCTAGTTTTTGTCTTTGCAAGGAAGCTTTCGCAAAATGAAGTTTGCATATTTTGTTGCCTGGACGGCAGGCCTGGTCGCCGCCAAGAAGCCCATGGTGTTCTTCATTCGCCATGGGGAAAAACCCGGCGGCGATGAGAATGGATTGAGCGCCCGAGGCGAACAACGGGCGCAATGCCTCAGAAATGTCTTTGGCGCCGGATCCAACTACAATGTGGGCCACATCATGGCCCAGGCATACAAGCCAAGTAAGTAAGCAGCGGGGATACTGGGAATACTCCGTACCAAGGAGAAATATGCGCGGTCTTGAAGAAACGGTCCAGGAACAGCACCCAACTAACTAGCATGTGCCAAAAATAGGTGGCAAGAGAAAGCGACCGTACGACACTGTCAAGCCGGTGGCCAAGGACCTTGGACTAAAGGTTGATACATCGTGCGACCGAGACGACGCCAAGTGCGTCAAGAAGTTTGTCAAGAAGTACAAGGGTCCAGGCAACATTCTGATCTGGTAAGCACAAAGCATTGTCTCCCTCTGTCGGCCCCATCCTGCCAAACAACGGGCTGAATCCAGCAATACAATAATGGACATGGAGCTGACACTCTTTCTCCTTTTTCTCTGTACCAGCTGGGAACACAAGATGCTCTCCGAGCTTGCGGAGGCGCTTGGAGCTGAAAATGTGCGAGCGTACCCCAGCGATCGGTTCGACCAAATTTGGATCGACCCCCATCCCTACTCCCAGATTACGGATATTGTTTCCGAACATTGCCCCGGGTTAGATTAAAACAAAAAGCAAAAATGTGGATCAAGCATGTCTCGTAGTAGACCAGGCTGGTGCGACAGAAGGGACAAAAATAATTGTGTACGAAGCACTCCGTACGGCGTACATGTTGAAAGCGCCGTCGTCGAAAAGGACACGGGCAGGTTGACGTCGAAGTAAGCGGCGCCGTAGCTTAAATTGCCAAGACAGAAGAAAATATATACATGCATGCATACAAACATACATACATAAACCTACATAGCACAAGAGCCTGCTCCGTACTCCGTACTGTGTTTCACAAATTCTTTACTTTGGCTCTACAATATGGAGTGCATGGCAAACGTAAAGCATCCAGGATAATGTCCTGCAGAAGCTCGTTATTTCGTCTCACCGTTTCGCGGCCTAGGTGCGACCACGCCTCTCGGAGATTTCTGCGATTCGAGTTGTCACCTCACATAAGGGACTTTTATTTGGATCCGTGCCAAACAACGGCTGACTGGAACTAGATCGCGAAGGCCGGCCGTTACTACTGGGTGGCAGACGACACAGTTCTCGTGGCCACCCGACGTGCTGTGTTGGACGAGAATTACTAACCTAGTGTTTGGGCTAATGAATCGTCTAGTCATTGGGAGGTGTCGCATCCGGGCAGCCTTAACCAAAAATATCAATATCTTGCCACGTCCCACAGCGTATGTCCCCGGTGCCTGGTGCAATGAGAGGCACTTAACAAAGGCTGTCGTGTGACTGTCCGGCGAAGCTATAACTAACCACTGGTCGCAATGCAAGCCACCGGGGGGGCTGTGAGACCGCATCTGCAGCGCGGTCCGCCGGTCTCGCACTCGCGTGTTTTTCTTTGTGGTGGCGCCTGGGTTGTGTCCGTCTCAGCGGAAGATTGCGAGGAGACAGCCAAAAGCAAATACCATGCGCGCTGGCTCAGTGTGGCTTTGGAGACGTTTATGCGTTGGGCCCAACGGGATCCAACTGTTGGTCGGCTTGGTATCGTGCAAGTTCGGATGTTTCTGTTTCGGTGAAGCAGCCCCGATGGTCTACAGATGAGCAATCGCTTGGTCATCATCACGATGCTTGATGAGAAGGAGTCAAGGCTGAGCTCACAACCAGGAGGATCGCGACAATGTGGCAATAATTACGGAGCCGCGGACCTAGATTGCCTTGGCGGCACGGTGTAAATTAACATGAATTATTATCACAATCCCAGCGGCACTCTTCGTGCCGCCACTTGCACTTGTGAATGAATGAGAGACACAGATTTTCTTGTATGCAGGGATAGACGGGTCGGCCAATGACTTGGCCATCAGCATGAGCCAACTACTCCACCTTTTTGTAAACAGGAGTAAACCAACAATACGAAGCGGGCGAAGAATCTAATATGTCTCGCTTGTTCTCGCCAGTCGTATTGTGGTATAGTTTCTTGTATTAGATGTTTCTCGGGTTACGCAGTGAAATCCCTTCGCCACACGCAGAGAAAAATGTGTCCCGGGCGGTTCTATAAAAAGGCTTCATCACCGGCCCCTGCTGTTGATCTGAAGTGTCTGATCATCGATCATATAGCATTATACTCCGTACGCGGTAAACCGTGACAGTCCCGCCCATCATGTTGACGACATATTTGTTCGTGGCTCTCGTTTACGCTCTGGGGGCATGGGCACTGCCCAACCCGAGCGCGATTGCAGCTGCGGGAAAGGGACCCAAGGTGTTCAACTTCATAGTGTCTTGGAAGCCGCATGCGCCAGATGGAGTGTCTAGAAATATGCTCCTGGTGAATGACAGGTCTCCTGGACCGGTTATTGAAGTTGAACAGGATGATTGGGTCGTAGTTCATGTGCAAAACACCTCGCCGTACAACACTTCGGTACATTTCCATGGTGAGTTGCGGTTCGCGCCCCAAAACACATTGTTCGCGACATGTTGGCTCACATATTTGTTCAAGGTATTGAAATGGAGAATACGCCCTGGTCTGATGGGGTTCCTGGTGTCACCCAGCGTCCAATTGAGCCCGGGCGAAACTTCACGTACAAGTTCCAGGCGCTCCAGTACGGTAGCTATTGGTATCACTCACACGCAAAGGGCCAGATCGAAGATGGCCTCTACGGGCCAATTGTCATTCATCCCCGCTCCGACACCCCAAAGCCGTTCCACATGATTTCGAAGGACCGCAAGTCCATACAGGCCATGGAACGCGCTGAGAGAGCGGTCCATCCGCTGGTGCTCTATGACTATATGCACATCACCTCAGAGGAGAAGTGGGACATTACGCCCAAAGCTGGCGTTGAGATACCGTGCTATGACTCTATCCTTTTTAACGGCAAGGGAAGGGTGCGGTGTCTCCCCGAAGATGAAATGATGTCGCATCTAAGTCCTGTGCAAAAGAGAGACTTGGACCTGGTCCCGGGACAGAAACTGACAGACAAGGGGTACGATGAAAATACTTCCGCTCTTCATATATCTTTGGTCTACGGATCTTCATGCTGACGCGAACTAAATAGCTGCTTACCTGCCATAGTCATGGCCGCCTTTGGAGGCGACAGCACCAAGTACAACGCAAGTGCCATGCCAAAAGGCATCTTTGAGGGATGCAAAGAAACCAAAGGCTCTACGGAGGTTGTGAAAGCCCAGCCGCCGTCCGCCAATCCATGGGTCGCCATAGACATTGTCGGCTCCATTAACTTCATGAATGGAATCGTCGCCATCGACGGTCACGACATGTGGGTGTACGCCATGGACGGAGCGTATATCGAGCCACAGAAAGTCCAAGCGATTTCGGTGTTCAACGGTGATCGGTTCTCGGTGCTGGTCAATACCAAGCGCGCTGGGAAATTTCAGATTCGATGTCATGCCAGTACCGCACCGCAAATGATTATTGGCAACGCGATCCTCGAGGTTCCGGGTTCGACAGCTGGTGGTACGGCGCCGCGACAGTGGATCGACATCATTGGCAATCCGCTGTCGAAGGATGTCGTGTTCTTCAACCAGAAGATTGCTCATCCATACCCACCGCAGCCGATCCCACGGAAAGCTGATGCGCTTCATGTTCTAAACATGCGACTAAATGGGGCGAGTTACGCATGGGCAATGAACAGTACGGCATTGGATCCGCACGAGCTGGACAACGAAGTCCCTCCGATATTATTTGACCCGAGTATAACTGTTGCAAAACACGACAACGTGACCATCGCGACAAAGAACGGCACGTGGGTTGACCTGGTGTTTTACTCATCCGTTTACCCCATGCCACCGCATCCTATTCATAAGCACGGGGTCAAGATGTTCAAGATCGGCTCCGGTTCTGGACCGTTCAAATGGAAATCGGTCGACGATGCCATGGAAGAAATACCAGAGAGCTTTAACCTGGTAAATCCCCCAAGGAGGGACACGTTTGTCTCGCTTCCATCGGCAACTGAAGTAAACTGGATTGTAGTGCGGTATCACGTCAGGAATCCTGGAGCTTGGTTACTGCATTGCCACATAAGTAATCACATGATGGGAGGAATGACCATGGTCATATTAGATGGATTAGACGCTTGGCCTAAAATCCCGCCCGAGTATTTGAACTATTGATTGGTCGTTCTGCGGTCCAACCGCCTGTACATATTCTAGAGCTGCACCGCACATATGCCTTCAAGCGCACAGATATAGATTACTCATGATAATGACAGGGCTACGAGTTCAGTGTGACCTTGTGGATCTCTGGTGAATGTTGTCCGACAATATGTCAACCACAGAGTGTGCGTCGTACGACAGCCTGCCCAAGTCCTCCGGTGCAGGTCTCACAGCCGTTGCCAATACAACATTATACCACCCATCGAAGCAATCCCTGCGTCTTTGACAAGCACCCATGCTAGAACGTACATTGGGCACGTTTTCGCTCAAAATATTTGTCATCGTCGGTTGAGCCGACAATGGGGATCCGCTCCAGATTTTAGATGCTATTCCCATTCTATCCCGACTGTTGGCAGAAAAAGTACCTCAACTTGCCCCTGCCGTCGCATAGCTTGCTATGAACGCATTCTATGCCGTACTAATGCGAAGAGCCTATTATTTCCAAGGATGGCCAAAGGCTATCACATCGAAAATTTCCATTCACCAGGGCCTTCAAATTTCCGTAGTCGACATCAGCATGATTTAAAACAAATCGATACGGAAGGCCCGCCATATCACGAGCTGTAAACGTATTAGATAGGAAACGTCAGAAATTGTGACATGCAATCAATTTTGTAGAGTGGGTATTCAGTACTCGGTACAGTATCAGTTTTTGGATTGAGTGTAAATAGTATAATCCTCCTTCCGTGGCTCTATTATGTTCCCATGCCAGGTATCTCAATGCAATAACAAAAATCGCGCAAAGTAAACCACCAACGCCAACCCTATGCCCAACCCTTCCGATGATATACAGTTGTGTTGTGTTGTGTTGTGTTGTGTTGAGAGCCGGCTTAGGCTGCCGCCATCTCAATCTTCTTGCCCTTGACCGAGTTCCACGGCACGAGAGCAGAACCAACAATGGAGAGAGCTGACATCGCAGCGGAGACGTAAAAGGTGTTGGTGACTGCACCATTATAAGCCTCGAGAACCACAGGCAAGAACTCTTTGGGGATCAGCGTCTGGACTTCTGTAGCACCAACGGAAATTACTTTGACGGGGTCAAGGCCAGCAATGTTTGCGGCGGCGATATTGGAAACAAGTTTGTTCTGGAAGACGTTTTGGGCGACGCAAATAAACAGAGCACCACCTAGGGTCTGAGCGAAGATGATGATGGCGGTGCCAATAGCGACATCTTCATTGTCAAGGGAAGCCTGAACAGCGACCATGGTCTGCTGCATGCCCAGACCGACGCCGATACCGAAGAGAATTTGGTATCCGATCCAATGGGCAGGGCTGGTATCGACCGTAAAGGTTGCGAGCATACCCGCTCCAACGGACATGAGGACGGTAGAAACGATCATGAACGGCGTGTAGTATCCGACGGTGGAGACGAGACCACCCGAGACAAGCGAGAAAATAACGAGGGAGAGAATCATGGGGAGATTCTTGATACCGGATTGGATGGCGGTGGTGCCCTGAATGGCCTGGAACCAGAGGGGAAGCTGGAAAGGCGAAGCAGTTAGTTTTATGTCATCTCCGCGGGACAGAAGAACGTGTACTCCGTAAAGAGCACTGGGACACATACATAATAGACCAGAACGAAAAAGGCGGCTCCCAAGCAAGCGCCAAAGAATGCGCAAGTCCACACAGTTCTGTTCATAAATACCCTAGGGGGAACAGTCGCCTTTTCTTGAAGCCAGACTTGAACGAATAGGAAGGCAATAATCAGGACACCAAAAATGACGAACAAGGCAATGATGCGCCCATCTTTCCAGGCATATTTGGTGCCACCCCACTGCAGAGCAAGGAGCAAAGACACAATGCCAGGAATGAACAAGACGGTTCCCAGCAAGTCAAACGACATGATCTGCTCCTTCAAAGTCGACTTCTGCTTGGCGACCCTTGGCTTGGGCAGGGTCAAGAACAGGATGATAAAGGCGACAGTGACACCGCCAAAGGGAAGATTGATGTAAAAGCACCATCTCCAAGTGAGGTGATCAGTGAAAGCACCGCCCATGAGGGGACCGGCGACAGAGGCGATGCCGTACATGGATCCGATGATGCCCATGTACATAGGACGCTGGCGCAGCGGAACACTGCGGTTGATGATCAACAACGCACCGGAGAAGACACCAGCCGCACCAAGACCAGCGACGGCTCGGCCGAGGATCAATCCCACGGAATTGGGGGTGGCGCCGCAGACGAGCGATCCGAGTTCGAAGAGGAAAATGGCGAAGAGGTAGACCCATTTCACCGAGTAGAAGGTGTACAGTTTACCGAAGATGAGTTGCACGGCGCAGGTGGTGAGGAGATAGGCTGAGCCATACCAGCCAACGTCTTGAAGGGCTTTGAATTGATCTGTAATTCGAGGGATAGCAGTAGCAATGATTGTGTTGTCCTAGAGAAGGGGGTGTGTGTTAATGAACAAAGGCACAAACGATTTTTTTTACTTTATTTTGCATTGGAGTTGCCCACGTACCAATGCCATACAAAAGACTGACAAGCAAAGCGCAATGGAAATTAGTGTCAATCTCCACGCAGCAGGGTACTCATAGTCATCTTCTTTCTTTTCGGCATTGTCATCTCGAACTGAACTATCCGTGCCTTCCTTCGCAGTGGACAGTTGTTCCTCCTGATCGTGAATGTTTGCCGAGGATGGTTGTTTTTCGGATAGATCCGCCGTTTGCGCAGCTTGATTCGTTGATCTAGATTCTGCATTTCTTTGCACTTCCGCCTCCTTGTGTCCTGTGTCTCCGGAATATACGGATGTGACTTCAGTGGAGCTCCCGGAGACGGCCATCTTGGCAGTTCCTCAGATCCGGCGACGGATGCGTTCTAAGTGCAAGCTTCAAATGTATGTGGGCGCTTTCTAGGCGATGGAGGGAATTTAAACTCCTCGACTCGTCGGCCGTAAATACAGAGCCCTCCAATGGTCGAATTTAATCGAAATTAGCGAATGAATAAAGAAGTCCAAGGAGAGACGCCACGACGACGATGGCGGCCTCACGGTGAATAAGTACTCCGTTAACCCATCAACTCGGTTCGATATTTGGCAAAATTTTCTCCTTGTTTTTTTGGTACAAACCGTCGCATAATGAGTAAGGTGTATAAGCGCATGGTCTACTCCGTAGTCAACAGCACTAATTACCAGCAACTGTGTCACGCTGCAGCCAGTTGCGGACGAAATCCGCCATGGCGGAGACGAAGACCCATACTAGATCTCGGACTTGCGGTCTTCTTTGAGCCCCGAGTTTGAGGCACCAGCATAATGCCTCCTTGCCGCTCAGCCAAGTCTCCCCTTATGGCCCATATTGTTCCGGGTTCAACCACACAATGTGACGGCCATTCACCCATCGCCCCATGTACGGAGCACAATACGCCTCCTCTCTCCGAAACCCTTGAAGGGGATCGAGGTCTGGCCATAGTGAGTCAGCCAGCTTGCTTAATAGCCGTCTTGCCGATGTTCACCAGTAACCAGTAATCCGGACTTAGTTACGCTTATGTCCTTACGTTGAGCCGATGCGGAAACCGAAGCAGTTTTTGACCAAAGCAATTTTTGTCTCACATTGTTTTCGTTTTTTTGCCTTTATGCACAATTGCCACATACCGAGATTATAACAGCGACATCTTTGAGTGTGCCGGGCCGATGAACCACATCAAACCATTTGTTATACCCCCTTTACCTTTCCCACTGCCCATAGAACCAACGACCATTTTTTTTTTAACCTTCGATCCTTCAGCACGGAGTTTGTGGAGTAGTTCACGGAAAGTGGGAGCCATGGTGTGCTCCAATCACTGAAGTGGAGTTGGAAGTCCACACTAATGTCCGAGCTGAAAGTCGCGAACGGCGTCCACGATGCTGCTCGCTGGCAGACAGGCAGACAGGGTCTTTCTCACATGCTGGCGGACTTTGGCAATCAAGATCCCCCACCAAAAACATTCTGCCCTGCCAGGCTGGAGTGCTAGTTATTCCAGCTGTGAGACGGGACACGCAAGGACAGGGCAGAGTTAGGTAATGTGGCGCTGGGGCAACGGGACGCGCTCCCCGAATGTTCACGGATCCGATGACTCACCTCAAGTTCGACCGTGTCCTTGTGACAGTTGCTCCATCGCAAGATTGGTTGCCTGATTTGGTGTTTTGAGACACTGAGCGATTTGTGCCGTGCGATGAGACACAGATCAGACAACTGCCAGAGCCTAATATAATATACCGTCATTTCATATTCGTACCCTAAATGTGCGAATCTTAATGGGCAGATGTATTGCTGCCTAGCTAGGTGAGCCGCTATTAGTCTCTTAAAAGAGGTAGAGAGGGTTGCCTGGTGGCCTGGTTGCCTGGTTGGCGCAACGCAGGATCGCGGGTTCATCTTTTCACACGCGTGGCTGCTTTCTTCTCTTCCAACTCCTTGCTTCGTAAAATGATGAGGGTAAGACAAGTCCTACGAGCCCACGCACGCGACGCGTATTCCGGGAACTAGTCCGACATGAGGTGTTTCCCGCCGGGAGACGTGGCGGTCGGAAATGTTCGCTCCCAGGCAGGCCGTAGGAAACAGCGATCGGCCTGTATCAGTACTAGTAGTATTCACACTAGTGCTAGCTCTAGTTTCTCCCTACGTACGGAGTATGAAGCTGCAAATGCTTTAACCAGTCCACATGACTAACGAGCCACCGGGTTTGCGGATCATGCTTTTATGGCAAGGTGATGGAACTACTCTGTAGTTACTTCGTACTCCCTAATCGTATATGGAGTTGCCTACATATTGAGGGCATAATTAGCGACCGAAGGGGGTATGGTGATTGGGTCATATATAGGGGCCAGGTCAGCAGGCTCCCCGGAATAACCCCTGACTTTCCTTCTTGTTTATTTCAGAAGCTCCGGTATGGTGTAATTCAAGTCAACTCATCGTCCCATCATAGATAAAGTACAACCTTTAGGCCTCCCACTGTGGAAGTTGAACATTGGCCCCATTACAGCAAGGAAAACAAGACCGATAGTTAATAATGTAGTAAAACCGACGACAACAAAATTCTATATTCAAGAGAAGAGACACCGTAGAGGTCAGCTTCAGTATCAAAATTTTAGAGTCAAAAATGCAATTGAAGTATTACCGTAACTCATGGGCAGCGCGCGATAAACGGGTTCATGGTGTATACAGTAAGGTCAACGGCAGAGTACTAACGATCTAAAAGCCCAGATTATATCGTCCCCTGAAAGATAATTTTCGTATGTCACCTGCGAAGATGAGCACTCATCTCCTTCACATGGCACTTTTGGCCGAACTGAACCCTATACTTTCCTGCTCTCTTAATGGCCCCTTTTACGTACTGGATGGGGTCAATTGAGGAGACGCGCTTGGAATGAATCATGATGATTACGGCCCGAATGCCTGTGCCCGTGTTACTGCTATAGGTACGTCATGTAGCGGCAATTCTGGAACAGAGCAGCAAGCAACAGTGTGATACGCCCTGGGTCGGCAGTGCTTCTCGGCTCCGGAACCGCTCCTGAACAAATTTACACCATTCTTGCAGCGGCTGGATCGTTTGCGAAACGTTACAGCCATTTGTTTGCCATCAGAGTATGCTACTCTGACTCTAGCGACTCTGGTATGTCATCATCAGGCAGGTGCGTCAGACGTATCCCGCCCCATTTAGCTCTCCTCGTTGTGCTTTTTCACCCTACTCTACAACTCTGCATTTTGTTGAACTGTCGAAATCCGCCTATCAAAATAAAATAGTCACAAATTCTATCTCTATCTCAAGCGCATTAGATTCTTCAGTGATGAGAATAGTATGTACCGTGCTGTCTATCCGTATGTAAGTGTGGAGCTAGGTGTTACAACTTCGGATATCGGGGGACTTTTTGACGGTCATGCCGGTGGTCAGAGACTTCATACATTTGTCATAATACATTGTTTAGGTCTCTTGGCACTATTACATGAAGAAAATGATGGGCATTAGAGAGGATTCGGAAGGCAAGACTTGCGTGACCGCAATGGACTGTAGCTCTTCATAATCGGGCAGATCCCATCTCTTGATGTCCTCTTTCAGAAACTATCGACCCATATTGATCTGAAAGTAGGATGCTAATCCTAAGAGGCTGTTCGTAATAGCAATACCAACTGCAGGCTCGATTAACCTATCCACAAGACCGGTATTGTCCCTGACTGATACGACTTGCTGCACTTGATGCATAAAAGGCTGAAACTCTTCCGGTATGCCTCAAGGGCAATAGTCATGCTAGTTTTGGAGGCCGAATATACCCTTCTGCCTGCTTGCAGTCTCGACTACTTTCCCTAGAAAGGATGTAAGCCCCGACTATACTGTAGGTAGTTCCTATACTAGAAGTCACTGTTGGGCAGTATGCCGCGTCGCCGACCAGAGCAACGCTCCATTGTGACCAAGACTCTAACTTGACGAGAACTGGGCACTCTGTATCAAAGTCACGGCTGGAACTGAGCAACGCCTTCATAATCTCGTCGGGGCGCTTCGTTGTATACATCAGCCCACGCTTCCTTCCGTGATTGCATATCCCCGCTTGTTATTGCATTTGCAGTTGCTCAGATTTGGTAGTACATCCGATGTAGCATTTGATCTCGTCCGGGTTATGCCTCCCAGCCATGATGCCCCGATCCCAAGGAGCCGTGTACATTGTGGCACGTACTCCTCATCCCTCATGCGACTAGGAATAGGGAGACACGCCATATAAACATTCCTTATCTGATGATATGCTGCACGGACAGCCGTAGGCTCAAAAAGCACGGTACAGGTCATACATCCTTAACCGTCGGCACCGGGAGGAGGACAAACGACGATTCACGCCGTTGGAAAGCTTGACCTCCACACCATCATTCTTGTCTTCAAATGCTTCGATGGAAGTGTCGAAGAGATAAATCGCCTTGTTGGAAGTGACATGGATAAGACGACACAACCCCCTCGTATGATTTCGTACTCGGCCGTGATTTTCTGCCGGCCGCTGCCGTACTGTTCGCAGGGAAGAACGCCCGCCGCATGCCTATCTTGTCGATCATTTGCATTCCCTGCTCTGGAACCATTTTCTCTCGAAAAGCCGGTTCAAGACCCCATAATCGCAGGACTTCTATGCCATGGCCGCGCAGGTCGACTTGGAGTTCGGTTGCTCTTAGACTCGAAAATCGCTCAACGGCATTGACGGTATGGCCTAGCTTCCATAGCCAAAGGGCCAGGGAATTGTCAGCAATTCCTGCGACACCTGTGAGGATATTCATTGGGACGACCTTGGTCGGTCAAGCTTGATAGCATGTAACTTTAGTATGTATTGTCGAAGAGCAGAGAGAGCATGTGCAGACTAGTGTTCGTCTTGAGAGTGAACCCGAGGGATGACTATTTAGGACCTTAATGCTCATGAAATGTGTCATCGCACATGAGAAAATTAGCTATGCATTTATACTTGTTGATTTAAAAAGACAGTCCGGTCACCGAGCTAAATCGCCCGCCCATTCTCAATTGCGACCGTGACAGCCCACGGTTTTTGTCCACTTCAGCCGTACTATCGAGCCATTGTAGTTACGGCATAACTCCTTTGGCGGCTTATTGGTGCTTTCGCTACAGTGTCGCTAATTGAGGTATGATGATGCATGCACTGCAATGTGTATTACTCTAGATCTTAACGTCGGGTTAGCATTAATTAGTAGATAACACATCATAGAAGAAATCATTCTCTCAGTCCAGATCAAGATTGCCTCGTCAACATGCCATGTTCTATACCCGACCCCGGTTACGTCCTTAATTTTAAGTGCCCGACAAAAAGTCTACGTCTGACAAGCGGAGAAAGTCAAACTCCCATCTATCCTCAGCTTCATCCCTCACAGTTCCGCCAGCCAAGGGAGACGGGTCTACCTCATCTACATACGGTATCTGGGCATTATCCAAGAAGTTCTGCACGGCGTGAAGGCAGAACTCAACACTGGGTTTTGCCCCTTTTGGGACGATCCTCCATTCAGGCAAGTGGCCGTGCTCAATTGCTCCTGCTTGAGCTATGATCATACTGAGGAATGAAAGGCCCTTAAAATCTCCATTACGAAGCTGAATCCTGATCTCTGACGTTGACAGCATTCCTTTCAGCGCCAGTTCCAACTGTCCAACATGCTGAGTATTCTTCTGGAGCATGCCATCACGGTACTGCGCTTTAGCTTGAATGATGGGCTCAAGTTCGAACAGTTTTGCCGCCGTGAGGCTTGATTTAAATAGCCCATGTCCTAGCACTATAAATCGATGAAAGTCTCTATCTTTGGTGGTGTTATGAATGTTATCAATGCACACCATCTTGGATTAGTAAAATGGTGGGTTTTCTGGTGCGTTTGTGGCAAATGGAACATGTAGCACGAGCAAAACTCGACGGACGAGGTATTCAAGCAGGTTGGCCTGAAATGTTGAGTGGTGGTGCCCATTCATCCTTGGCGCCCAGTCGTTGATGGCGATGCACGCACTCGTAATATCTGGGCTTAACGTAAGAGCAGTTTAGTACGACAGCTGAGAACGGAGGCCATTGACAAGTTTGAGTCGAGATGCCAGAGAACGGAAAGGAAGACGCTGCAAAGATGTATCGGTGTAAATGTCTCAGGATAGTAAATTCACTTCGTGGTCCCATCGCCGATGTCTACGTCAAAGATGTTGGATGGAATTTCGGTGACAAACTCGTCCATGGAGATCCAAGGGGGAGTTCCCGAATCCAAGGTTGACCCGACAGCTATCTCCACTATGCTTGCCTACAGCTGTCTTCGAAATTCTGCGCTAAATATTGTCATTGGTGGAGGATGCTTGGGGTTGCGGTGTAAGCCCATATGCATGGCTGCTGCGGGCACCGTCGACAGCATCGGACAGCTCATGGTTGCTTTGTGACGTAGATGATTCGGCCTTGAGCTTCTGAACACAATGCGAGATCGATTGAAGGCTGTGGTGAGTGTCTAGTTCGCGATTTGGATCTTTGCCGTCCTGGGGTCTTGGGTTTGCTGCCATAGTTCTGTGATGCCACGGAGTTGTTCCCGATTTCCCGATTGTGCTGTCTCCAGGTTTCAGACTCCGGCTTCTTGTCAAAGCCTTCCGATGCTCCTCCATGGAAACGCCCAATGGCATCGGCCCATCGAAAACTCGATAAGTACAACTAGAATGCGTAGTGATGCAATGGCCGCTGGGGTTTTTTTGCGACGCTTTTACCCCCGGCCTCCGGCGGCGACATTCGATACAGGAGCGCGCTTGTCTTCGGCGCTGTTGAGGCTGACTTTGTATTGTCCATGTACAATCTATTTGACGCGCCAGAAATAGCCTATTACCAGGGCCCGTCAAGACTATGCGAACAATGGCAATAATAGAATGATGGAGAGTATTGATCTCTGAACGCCCGAGGCAAACGTAAGCAGGCTGCGGGAACCGATCATGTCCGCCTTGCGCCGAAATATTAAGGTCATCGTTGCATTTTCCCCGATCTCCCCGCCGCCCTCCTGTTTCCTTACAAGTAACTAGTTAGTTATGAGAGTGCCTATTAGAGCAACTTACTAGTTACTCCGTAAATAGTAGTTAATCACTCCGATGAGATGCCCCGTTTTTCTCATCAACGGTGCGTAACGCCTTGTACGCTCCGCTGTCGTTATTCCGAGTTACATTCATGGCAAGCTGCACACTCTTCACTTTGCATACCGATCGACATATGATTCCGACAGGCAAGCTAGTGTCTTGGAAATACACCCTATTCACACGATGGCGGACCCTTGACTAGCACATACAGAACATGCCAGAGACTCGATCCTGTAATTGACGCCATACATAGAAGCCATCCAGGAAGGGCATCTGACCAGACGCCAGAGGCTGTTTGCTTGTCGGTCGGTCCAACGACGCACCTGGGAAAATACGGATCTAGCGCTGCGCAATACCTTGTAGAAAAAAATTCTCGAGGTTAATTGAAACAAAACAAAGCGCGACAAGGCAGCATAGACGAGGACAAAGCGGCGAGTCAATCACGAACAGCGGCGAATAGTGACGCGGCATTACTCGTACTCTGTACTCCGTACAATAGCGAGCACTGTACGGAGTGCCGCCCGCATCGTTTACCGCTTGGTTGGTGCAAGAAACTGGGCCATGAACCCCAGTTTATTTACTCAACATGCATCAACATGCTCGTATCGAGCCGCAGATATTCCAGCCCCTGTGGACAGCCAGTGTCGGCACTTGTCAAGAGCCCCCACACTACTCTATGCGCAGGCTCCGACGTGTATGCATATTGCTGGTTGGTTCAAATGTTCAAATATGCCATGGGAGTCTGATCGAGATCGGCGCTGTGATCAAGTGCACACGTCAAAGTGACGGACTGGTTTTCGAATGTGATGAGATGCTGATTCGCCGCCACTCCACCTCCTCTGATTCGATTACGTCCATTTCTGAGCGTCACTGAGCATTACAGAGCGTAGATACCTGATTCCAGCCTGTTAAGGCGATCCGCATTGGGCTATTCATGCAGGACTCGCCGGAAGCGACCCGCTTCTCCTTGCCAGATGAGCCGTTTCACGGACGGAATACTCCGTAAAGGACGCAAGATAGATTGGCTTTCAAGGAACATCATGCAATCTACTTCCATGTTATCGAGCATGGGTGTCACAGCCGAAAGCTTTCTTATCAAGATCGATGACTAGCAATAATAAATGTAATATTTTGTCTCGTAATGGCTGCGCCGCAATCGCGCAGATTCGTCTTGCTGTTGAAATGTGCTTCCGCCACAACGCAACATAGCCTAACCACCAGTTGAGAGTCAAGCACAAGACATTTTCCCTAAAAAAGCCATCCCAAAGTCTATTTGAAACTTTTTGCAGGAAGCGGAAAGAGAAGAAGAAAACAGTCGGTGTGTAAACAACTTTGCTGCAATCTTATGAATTGAACTAACAACACCACAGAGCGCTCTCCTGCGCTGTAGACAAGCACTTGGAGACGCACCCGCTTGATGCGTTCCAGTGAAAATAGACACATTTAATTCTTTCGACTTAGATTTAACGATTCATGACCCTCATCCTGAATTAAACATGCTCACCGCCCGTGGCCGTCGATATGTACTCTTAGCCATCGCTCTCATCTCGATCACTATTGCGATTGTTGTCGACGGTCGGACCAAGGGTATTGTTCGCGAGCGATATAACAAGTACAAGGGCACCATACCTCCCATAGAACCGAAGGAGAAGGAAATAGCGCAGCCGAAATATCTTCTCCAGCCCGAACAAGTGCCTCCTCCGGTGGTCGATCCATTCCCCTCGCTTGCAACGTCACCCCCACCGCCGATTCCCAAGTGGAATGTGGCTCCCAAAAATCTGTACAAGAAATATGGACTGGACTACGCGCCGCCTTTGTTCATCGGCTTCACGCGCGGATGGCCGCTGCTTCTCCAAGTCGTTGTGTCCTGGATCACGGCAGGATGGCCAGCCGAGCACATCTACGTCATTGAAAACACGGGCACGCAATGGGCCAACCCGAGAGGAAAGCTCTCTCTTCAAAATCCTTTCTACTTGAATCATGGACTGCTCAAAAGGCTGGGCGTCAATGTGATCCAGACGCCAGTGCTACTCAACTTTGCCCAACTGCAAAACTTCTATACCCATCTCGCCCACGAGCACAAGTGGCCGCAATACTTTTGGTCCCATATGGACATCATAGTCTTCTCTTGGGAAGACGGTGGCGACGGAAGACCCAGAGCTGGAGAGAAAGGGTATAAGACAATCTACGAGAATGCGCTGGCCGAGCTCAACACCACGCGGCACTCAAACGAACGGTGGGCTACCCGGTTCTTCGCTTACGACGCGTTCACACTGGTGAACCGGGAGGCGTACGATGAGGTAGGAGGCTGGGATACGTATATCCCATATTACATCACCGACTGCGACATGCACAATCGGCTGAACATGCACAATTGGACCCTGAGCGACAGGGGGGCCGGTATTATAACTGATGTGAGCACTGTGCTGAAAGATTTACGGGCGCTGTATCGCGATTCCAGCGCTGAACTCGGCTTCACGGACCCAAACCCGCCTCCACCTGAACCCGAGTCTGAGAACAAAGAAGCGAGCATTAACCAGGGGGAGCCAGACATCCCCAAAGAGGATGGAGAGTCGGCCGATAAATGGTATTGGCGCAAGTTGTTGAGAACAGTGGACCAGATGGGGAGATACAAGCACGGCAATCGAGGACGCAACACATGGCAGATTGGGCAGAAAGGCGGCGAAAAAGAACCATTTTATTATCCTGCGCACGGGGTGCAAAAGGCGTTTGAGATGCTTGCGGAGGCAGGCCGTCAGATATACGCCGAGAAATGGGGTCATCGGAACTGCGAATTAATTGGAGAGGGAAAATTGAAGCTAGAGGATCAGTGGCGGGTGGCTCATGACTGGGAGTGATGGAAATCAAGGAATTCAGAGTGTCCGGTTGGTGGTTGGCAGTATGGCGGAAACGGGTAAAGATACAACAGCTCACGAGAGGTTATCCAGAGTAGCACATGCAGTGGCAAGGGCGTGGAGTACGGAGTACAGAAGTTACTGAGTAGTGTGTCTGCGGGCCTTCCACTGCCTGTTATTGATTCATATCTTCATCATTGCCCAACTAAGGCTGCCGGTTGTGTCAACGTCGATCCTTGAGACAGATGATCTAACTCTGTGGTGATGCTCAACCAACTCTTGAGCATGAGCTTTAGCTGAACCCGAGTATGGACTCGAACAGTCGTCGGTAGAGTCGCCAGAGTTTTATGGCCATCCGGAAATTGACGGCGACTTGGAGGACGACCGCCTTGCTCTGTCGCCGGCGGATGGCTACTCTCGCAACGCCGACTCCCCCGCACACGTAGCCGCATCAGCGTCTTATAACCTCGAAAGAGAAAGAGAAGGATGTCAGCCGGGGCGACAATTCGACTCAAGCGGCGGGTTGGCCGCAAACGCCTATGTGCCCAACCTGTTTGCTGAGGATATAACTTTGCGACAGAGCTCAGCAGGTGCAAAAGCACAAGAAGCACAAGAAGCACAAGAAGTCCAGGAAGCGGGGGAAGAGACAAATCGAAGCAATTCCCAAATTCCATCCGAGGAGAAGTGATTCTCACGGAGCCATGGCAACAGCCTCGTGCTTCGTCAATGTCAGCTGGCATGACCACCACGTCAGCTGATTGTCAGTATGCGCAGCGCCAAAAGCGAAATACTCACTCATCACGCCAACATTACCACTACCATCGCAGAAAATCTCGAGTCGGGCAACAGCAGAGTGGTCACCACTCATTGCCTGGTCTCAACATGCATCGGGCACTTTCATGATGCTACGCCCGCACATTCGTGCAACCCACAGGTGTCATCATATCGAGCCATTGTCGTTCCTTCTCAGGCGGATCATCACCGGCCCCTTCAAACAGCATCAGAACCGGTCGTTCCAAATAGGCAGTAACCATTGCTTTTCTAGCCTTAGTCGATCTATTGATCCGCCCTTTTCAGACACCGCAGTGCCGTATCTCAATTTTTGGCAACGTTTCACCACTGCCATCGAGGATCCAGAAGCCAGAAAAAATTTATACTTGATGTTGGGTGCCATACTTATTTTCATGGTCATCACGGTGGTGGCAATTACTTTTGCGATGCCTAATCATCATGTAAGTAACTTAATCCCAACACTCGGCATTTTTAAATGATTGGCAATCTCCAAATTACAGCCCAATATAGTTTTCTATAAGGATGGCTGCACCACAATCATGGTCCAGTTGGTTTCGTGGTCTAGTTGGTTATGATTCCTCGCTAACACCGAGGAGGTCCCCGGTTCGAGCCCGGGCGAAACCACGCTTGAATTTTTTTGGTCGTTTAGCCAACGACCTACTCTTCCTTGAATTTTTCTCTTTTCTCTTTTCCCCCTCTTTCTTCAATCAATCCGAGGGGAGAATAGGATCGCTGCGATCCGAAGGTTCCGGGGATACGGGAGAATGCAAGTTGTTAGTCTATTCATTGCCTAAACCATGAATCCAACGACAGCACCTAGCGAGAGACGGCGTGCAAATGAATCGAGAAAGAGTGCGCTATTGCTACCATCACTGTTCAAACAATTATAACTATATACAATGCATAAATTACCCTTCCTACTTGTAGCTTTCACTCGACTATCCCTGGCCTCTCTTCTTTTTCTTCAACCTTCTCCTGCGGCACAGCATCCGTGAGGCCTAATGAGGCAGCAATCTCGAACAGTCTCATCTTCTCCTCATGGGCTGCCGTATCGCCAAACGCAATGTCCATATCCTCCAGACTCTTGCCCTTCGTCTCAGGCACAAAGAAGTATGTAAAGCCTATCGCGATGACGCAAAACACGGCAAAGAAAACATAGGTGCCCCACCTCAGCGTGTCAAGCATATCTGGAGTTACGAGCCCTATGATAAAGTTGCTCATCCACGTTGCGCTACAGGTGATGGCCATGGCCTTTGAGCGGTTGCTCAGATTGAAGATCTCCGAAGGCAGCACCCAACCAACAGGACCGAGCGAGTATGCAAAATTGATGTCGTAGATGTACACAAATGCAATGCCTGTCCAGCCGGCAGCTTTGTGAGACTTCAGGTCATCATAGGCTCCGATGATGGCAGCGATGACGACGAGCGAGATGCACATGCCTATAGAGCCGCATATAAGGAGTGGCCGGCGGCCGACCTTGTCAATTAGAAACAGCGCGGGTATAGTCGACAGTGTGTTGATGATGCCGTACAGTCCGGTCGCGAGCAGAGATGTCGTATTGCCCGAGAGGCCGAGTTGGCCAAAGATGGTTGGCGCGTAGTAGATGATGGCGTTGATACCGACGAACTGCTGGAAGAACCCAACCGCGCATCCTATAAATAGTCTTCGAAAGGCAGGCCATGTCGAGACCAGCGCGGCGTTCTGCGCAAGGTACAGGGAAGCGCCGGACTTTCCTGGAAATTTGTCGCGGGCGATAGACTCGTCGAAGAGAACCTCGGATTTAATGGCAAGATACTCTCGCCGCAGTATCTCATCCTCAGGCTCGGAACGCCGCAGCTTGGCTAGACATTTCAGCGCGTCATCTTCCTTCTTTCGCATGAGATAGAAACGCGGAGACTCGGGATAGAAGAGCATGCCCACGCCGAGAACTAGCGCCGGCACGATTTGCAGAGCAAATGGTACCCTCCAAGCGGCTGCGCTCTGCCCCGTACACCCATTAGGACCAACATCGTTGAAGGGGTCGAACTCAGAACCGTTGGACCCCGTGTACGGAATATCGGGTGCACAGCGGGTTCCGCCGATATACTGCGTGCCATACTCGAGCCAGTAGCTGACGAGAATTCCAACGGTAATGCTAACTGCAAGCGACGATCAGCTGCACAGTCAAATGCAGCGGTTTCCCCCAGCTCTTTTACAAGAAATGTTATGACTTACACTGCTGAAGCGCCACCAGGGTTCCGCGAACGCCAGGTGTAGAAACCTCGGACATGTACATGGGCACAATCATGGTAAGCATGCCGACCGAGATGCCCGCGATTGCACGGCCGGCGAACAAGACACCAGTGCTGCTAGCAGCAGCCTGGAGAGCCGAGCCTAGGACGAACACAATGACAGCTGCAAGGATCGATCCCTTGCGACCAAAGCGATCGGCAATGGGCCCATTGATGAGCGAGCCAAACCAAGCCGTCAGGAGTAACGTTGACACAAACCAGCCCTTGAAGCTACTATCCGTGTAAACCCGTGGGAAGAGGGCGCCAAATACTTCCATTTTCAGGACGCCCGATACGACGCCTTGATCATAACCGAAGAGAAAGCCTCCCAGGGAAGAAAACTTCAGCATATGTTAGTACAAGATTACTCTCGGGGGCGAGGATAAGGGTCGGGCTTACAGCACATAGGCCAAAAATATAGGGGTTCTCTCGTAGATGGCGGTACACGCTCTGGGACGTCGTGACGACGAGCTCCGACATGGTTGATGAAAGCTTTTATTTACTTGAACCGGCGTTGACGATTTGGTTCTCAGCCCTTTGAGTCGAGATGTGGGAGATTCACGGTGTTTCCGCTCGGTCGACGCACGAAAACTTGTCTGATCTCTCGCGGTTCTGAAACAAAAACAGTTCTGGAACACCAGTGCAATTAATTGTCTGCGATTTCCATGGGTCCAGAACCGTTATAAGTCACTCATTGTTACCCCGGATTTTCTGCATAGCTGTGGGGGTCGGGCAATATTCTGCCGGCCATTTGACGGGTCTGACGACGATCGCTGACTAGCATGGCGGAGAGACGCTCGCCATTCCGCGTGAGCGAATGGCATTGCTAGGTCCAGTGCCAGCCCAGCCGAAAAGGGGAAAAGACGAGTGTTTGAGGCTTGTGAAACGCGTTGAGGTGTTGAATTCACCCGAGCAAGAAAACTCCGGTACGCTGGCAAATCCATCTGTCTGCTGTGTAGGAAATATGCCGTCGGTACGGAGCAGACAAAGCCGAAAGAGAGTGACGGGATGAACTGTGGCAAACATCACGGAAGTCCATCGTCGTGTCACCAATAAGATGGCGCTATAAAAACCTGGCTAGCTTTTATTACGTCGGAAACTTGAAGGGGCAGTGCTGGAAGAAAATTATCACGGGCACTGGAGGAATCCTCGTTGTAATCATGAGGGAGCTAGCTGACAGGGTGCCCATCGAGCAACTGTGTTGTACGCTCTCCCGGATTTTCAGCGCGTCACAATTTGCATCGATAAACTCCCTTGAGTGGATCATTCAGTTTAGTTATAAGAAATTGTTTTGCCCTTCGCTTAGATCGTGTTATTAACTTGCCGGCACTGTTGTGCTGCCTCTTCGATCAACTCTGTGCCTCTTCAATGTGTAACAGCTCACAGTCATTCCTTCGCAGTGCAGCTAACTCTAGCAATGATGAGACAATCAACTTCTTGCCACCATCAAAACTCACTTCATTGTGTTATTGACCTCAAAATGCGCTGCATATGTCACGGCGCTGCCGCAAGTTGCACAGCAAAAACGGTTCCGTCTGCGCCACGCATCAAAGAGGTAATGGGCTGGACCGGAAATCGCTCATGAGTTGGTTCACAGATGACGTGCGCAAGGGAAACAATTGCCAGATAAGTGAGACAGCAACTGGATAAACGTGGGATCTGCTATGGGCGAATTGGTCTCGGTTACGGTCCGATGTCTCCCTTGCGGCTGTGTTGTGAGACAACAAAATTTGCGGGCGGCTTCGTTGCCAGTGCCGCTGGTATGAAGGGCAGCGCAGCAGAGTAAATCACAAAATACAAAATGCAGGCTAGGGCGCACGCGCGACGGACCAGGAGAATTGATCTGTCGACTTCTCACGCAGCATCTTTGATACCGGTCCGCCCGCCTCAATGTTCGCCATGCCGTTGGCACTGACGTTGGCGCAGACGCTGGCGCTCTCAATTCTATGCGCAGCCAATGGTCAAACCATCAACAACGACACCAACAACACCAACAACAACACGGGTCCTGTGGTGAATGTGCCTAACGGAAAGGTGCACGGAGTCAAATGTGGGCACACCAACACAAATAGCTTCCTCGGCATCCCTTTTGCTCAACCTCCTGTCGGTAAACTAAGGTTTATGCCGCCTCAACCGCTATCAATAGCCAACGCGACTTATAATAACGGAATACTCAACGCAACCGCTCTGGGCAGTACATGCATCCAATGGCACAAGACCTTTGCCTGGGAAGACCCCCAACCTTCGGAAGACTGGTGAGTTCATTCTTCACCAGCCAAAGCCACTCTTGGTGATTGGCTGTTCACACAATGTCGATAGTCTGTACCTCAACGTCTACGTGCCCGCCAACTCCAAGACTGATGCAGCGCTACCTGTCAAGGTATTTGCTTTTGGAGGCGGCAACAACGCCGGTGCCGCCAACTTCCCGCTCTACGATAGCTGCAGTCTCGCGACGGACAGCATCGTGGTGACGTTCAACTACCGCCTTGGGCCTCTTGGGTTCATGGCACTGGAAAAAGCAGGCATTGGCGGAAACATGGCTATTCAGGACTACCTAGCTGCTTTGCAGTGGGTGCAGCAAAGTATAACACGCTTTGGCGGTGACGCAAGGAAAGTCATGCTATTCGGACAGAGTGCCGGCGCGGCCGACAGTTTCGTTGTGTCGACGCTTCCCGACGTCAAAGACCTGGTCATGGCAGTTGGGCTGGAGTCAGGCGGTGGTCAAGACTTGACCCCAAATGATTTGGCCCAAGAGGTTGGCGAGAGCTACGCCCAGACTCTCGGGTGCAAAGCAGACGATGTAAGCGCTTGGTTTTATGTGGCTTGAAAGGTGTTTTTTCTGATTACGTTTCTAGCTGCGATGCTTGCAAGCCAAGTCGGTCAAGCATTTGCTGGAGGCTCGTCCGAAGATTCCGGCTCTCCAACAGAACGGCCCATCTCTTGGCTCTGAGTTTGGTCTGAATATTCCAAATAGGCGGAATCTGAATTCTGCGGTATTGGACGGCAAAATTGTCAAAGATCAGCCTCTCCAAGTCGGTTCAAAGGTACCCATCCTTACTGGCTTCAGTACGTACCGCTGCGCTACTTTATTCTGCCCTCACAATCCCGTGCTCACATACACCTAGACCAGTACGACAGCACGCTTTTTGTTGTTCCGTTGTTTAAAGACAGATCTACCGTTACGGAGAAGAACTACTCAGACTTTCTGAACCAGTGGGGGGACAATGGCGCCGTTATCGGGAAGCAATATCCCCTCTCACAGTTCACGGCTGGGGGCGTGTCGACCGCCGATGCAGTTGTCAATGCCATCACCCGTATCACCACTGCGGCGGGCTTCATGTGTCCTGTGTACCGGAATCTACGAGCAACGACTGCAGCCGGAACCCCAGCTTTTTCGTACCGATTCAACCACACCCCGTCTTGTTCTTGGTTGTGGACTGGCGGAATGGAATCCCCATCCAGCAAACACTTGCCGTTGTACAAATCCGCGCATACTTCCGAGCTAGCCTTTGTCTTCAACGGACTTGTCAATCAGCCATGGGGCAACGGGTCCTGCAATGCTACCGCGACTGAACACGGCATCAGCGCGAGCATGGTCGCCGCCTGGACCGCTATGGCCGCAAAAGGCGATCCAAGCACCAGCAAGCTTCAATGGCCAAGCTTTGCCGCCAATGACACTCGTGGGCTCGACATAGGCCAAGACGGTGTCGGTGTCGGAGCGATTGACTATAGTGAATGCAACTTCTGGGACGGGATTTGGGCTAAGCTTGGGGGCGTCAACATCTCCAGCACCGCGCAGAATAATTCTGGTCGCGCCGTGTCTAACGACAAAGGTGAGTAGGTTGGTTTTCTAAGGAACAAGGTTTGGGCATGTAACGCTAATAACATGAGTGGAACTAGACTCATCTGCAGATGCGGTTGGACTCTC
This sequence comes from Conoideocrella luteorostrata, assembly GCA_032433595.1. NCBI lineage: Eukaryota > Fungi > Ascomycota > Sordariomycetes > Hypocreales > Clavicipitaceae > Conoideocrella > Conoideocrella luteorostrata. The sequence continues at coordinate 50,637 of JASWJB010000092.1, forward strand.
GTATGGCGGCGGGGCGTTCACTGGTGTTTTGAGCAGTATGGTGATGATTCTAGGTTTATTGTTATAGATGCATTTGAGGCTGGAAAAAGATGTAACCTCTTCGGTGACTTGGGTGTATTTCGAGAGCCAATTGCCTGTACACCACCGCCGTGCAGTTATGATTCGTCCTGGATATGAGTTGACATCTGTTGAGTGACTCACCTCAAAGATGTGTTGAAGTGATTCACACTCTTTAGGGCAGCCTCACAGGCCCACAAGGTCTTTTGTTTTCCTCATTTTCGTAGGAGCTAGTTTTTAGCTAGATCATCATCATTTTTGATCACTATCTTTCATTTCATCGCAACAACATCATTCGGTGGGACGCGACGGCAACAGCGGAATGGCCAACAGGACGACATGGAGAAACTATTGATGCCTCCGAGATGCTGTTACGGCATTATTTCTCCAACTTTGGTGAGGTAATTTTCGAACAACTCCAACAGCCGGCGCTAAGGCAAGAAAAAGAACCACGTCCGGATGGTGAAACATCCCACTGTGGGAGAGAAAAGCACAGGTCAAGGCACCTTTGCCGGAATGGCTTTCGACCTTCAACTAGCAGAGATTATCAGTCGCTGGCCTAGACTAGACACGATAACGAGGGATTACGTCAATAAATGGTAGTTGATAATGACACTTGTGAGCTAGAGGATCATAGGACTGGCGTTATTTACGTGCCATAGGACGCCACAGTAATGGATCCGTCCCGCAGACTTCCTCATGCGCAGCAAGGAGTTGCGGAGAGCTTGTGGGTGATCTAACTTGCAGAAGTAAGCAGACCAACAGGATAGCGCCTCACTCTGTCGGGTGACTGCCTCGCCGCCAGCTGTTCTCATGTACAAGTAGTTCGGCCTTCACATTATGGAGGAGAGTGCTGTGCAGCTGCGTGGAAGCGATGGCGGATGTACCTATATGCACAACATGGGGCGCTTAGTGAACCAAGGAAAGCAGGAAACATCCACTTCATTTGCTCATTGGCTTTTCTGAATCTGCCAGCCTTCATCGCAATCCGTGTCTATTTCCGGAATGAGCCCATTTTGGAAAGCCCAGTGAAGCAAGCGACAAGGTCGAAGGCCGTCCAGGTAATATATGACCTGTCGAAGCAAGAGGATGTCTCCAGGTGCTCCTAAAAATTCTGATGAAGTGAGCTCGTGCGACAACGTCGTCATTTACGACTATCTCGAACATTTCACGTCCCCCTGGAGTGGAATGTTGCTCTTAAATCGCCGAAGCATACAGGTTGATACCATGCCGATAGGATCGGGCAAGTAGTACCTCCGTCTCGACGTTCCTGCTCCCAGTCGATATCCTCAACTCGATATTGTTATGCCATGCAGCGAACACGTGTTAATTGAGGCAGATCTTGGTTGACTTGACGGATGTAAATATTTCTCCATACGTCTACACTGCACGCCAGGAGTAAGTCGGCTGTTAAAGCGGCCAAGGTGGCCTGTGTTTCCAATTGGTGAGGCAGCTTGGTCCCATAGATGACTACTACCTTGTGCCAGTAACATTCATGCACCAATGCTGCTCGTTCCACAATTTTTGCATGTGTTATCAAAGCCTGAAACAGGTACTTGCTAACTCCAAATGCTATTCACCCTCATCCACTTGCAGATTTGTCAAATTTCCTCAAGCTCTCGTGGCTCTCGTAGTCGCACTGAGCACAACCCTCTACAATGGATCTAAGTAGGCCTTGCTCTTAGCATTATCGAGGACGTCAAACACTTACCCAGAAGCACCCCAGTTTGCATTCTATACTCTGGCTCTGTCTATTAAGAGGTGGAGCTCGGGCGCTCATCACGAGGCTGTTCCATATTCTATTGGTGCGGAAGAGGCGAGCCGCAAGCGCAAGCATACTCTCCTGCATAAAACCCAATTTCGTTTCAAGAGCTTTCCTAGCATTGTTAGTTTGATGTTAACTATTTAATTGATCAGTATGTCGGAGTCTCGAACGTCTACAGAAACAATGTGTTGATCTCTTTGTTCAGGCTTTGGATGCTGCCCTGCTTCTTGCTGCGACGGGGGCTGGCATGTGCTCCTACTGGTCCCCGACATTGACAAAAGTCTCATTATTTATCAAGCAATTTATAATAGTGCTCACGTGTTTTCTTGGTTATATGACACGGTTCTCAATGAGACCGATCATGCGACCCTTGGCGTACGAGACTTTTAAATGCAGCATTAAGCGAGCGTAAGGCACTTGGCCCACATTATAAGAGAAAGATATAAAAATGGCGAGCATGAGCGCACCATCTGTTTTAACAGCATCATGCAATGACGCTGTTCCATCAAAGACAATAGCTCCCACAACCACTCAGTGGCCGTAAGAACGAAAGCCGCCCACATCTTTTTTTTCGCAAAGCAACATAGTTCAAACCGATGAAACCGTTACTTAGGACCAGAATAATGACAAATGCGATATCGAACGATGGGAAAAACCTTGGCCGCGCTCGACCATTATTTCCGGCTCAGCAGCCAGTTAAGAGTGAGCCATGCTATGTTATTCCTCGCTTTTGCCGGTGTATTAAGCTATCGGTGACGTTAGAGCAACTGGCTATGTCTCAATCGTGCGCGCCAGCGCTATCGGTACAATTGGTATCAAAATTGCGGTCACACCTGTTCAAATAATATTGCCCGAGTTGCGACGGGTGCAGACTTGTGCTAGTTGGTTATCGTGCCACTCCACCAGCCTGGGAACATTTCGCTTCTTTTTTGAGGAGAGTTGCAGAGTTGACCGTCGAAAGTCTCTGCCCACGTCCCATTCGACGTTAAAGAAGCCCTCTTTGGTGTGCAACAAGAAACGTTGTACTATGCACACTGGTGAGGGGTTACTGACGTGTAGGCAAAATGTATACTCAATCACGTGCCTAGAAACACGGTAATATCTCACACAAAAGCTTGGGACTACGGAGTATATGTGCGGAGCACAAAGTATCGTTTCAATGCCATTACTTGAAGGTTTCACAGCATCAATAAACCCCACCAAATAGCTAACCAGCCCTCGCATGCCATACCCTATTTGCTGCAGACTGCATAACTGGTTTTATTTCCGGCGCAGAGATAAGGAAAAAAAGGTCTGTATTCGCGCCAACGAAATGACACGTAACTTGTGGCACGGTTCGTGCTACCCTGTATTGATGTTGGCGGTTGCGACGCAATATCCTTCATTTGAACAAGGTACTTGGCCGACTGGTGGTGTCGAGCTCAGCTGGCTCTCTCGGGACAAACCCATGTGATTGTTCCGGTTTGCAGATATCGCATGCCATCAAACCCCACATTTACCGTTGCCGATGTCGTGAATGACGTTGTACAGTTCGTATATGCATCACTGCCCAGCTGGCTACCCTTCACCTCACCTGCATGCGACGACGGGACGTGTGATGTGATACTACGTGCGTACAAGCTGGGGTACATTAATCACGGCAACAAGTAAGACACAATGCCACACTGCCACACGTCTTTTTGTTGCAAACGCATTCGCAGGCAATGCAGTGGAATCATCGGTGCGATTTACGATGGATTTCAACACATCATTCGCGACGCTCGGAATTCTTTCATAATAGCCGACTTACCCGGGACAAGTATTTCCAACACAGTCGGTCCGTACCGTGTCGGTCCGCCGAGTGGATGAACTCCATATTTCGTGCCACCACAACCCTACCTACATACAGGAAGCGCATTTTTTTCTTCTTCGTCATCAAATTGGTGCCGTACAGCAGCGCACATGCCTGCGTAGCTGATAGGAGATATAACGAACCAACGTGTGTGATTGCTCCACACAGTCCGCGGGAAAAGCCTGAGTTGTGGCTCCAGTGGCCGGCTAGCACGATCGGAGGTTTCATGCTCTCCCATTCCGTTTCTGGGGGATTTACTCTACGGTAGCTATTACAAAGAAAGGACGTTTGTAATACACCCGAGAAAAAAAAAAAAAACCACCGACCGGTAAAATCGGGGCGGATTAGGAGGACATGCAAGTTACTCACTTGATCGTGTGGTCATGTGGTGAAAGGGGGCGAAGTTAATATCTGATTCTTAGGTAATCCTCCAAAAGCTTGGCAATCTTTAAATTGACTGCCAAGACGGGCGACCTCCTCGAGGCATATTCCAAGTGCTGCGCTCGGATTAGGTGCTTATTCGTTGATCTTGATATTGCATCAGCTTACGGAGCACACCGTGCTATTTTACCCTCTCTGGTAATATACACCGAGATAGCGTGAGGTATGAAGACGCACAAAATTACATTTCTTGTCAGAATCTTACAATACGCAATTTGCCGTGCGTCGCACTCCATAGTCTTCCAGGCCGGTAAATATCCCCCCACCTCCCCTGCAGCGACATATAACAGCCCTGTTCCATAGCAGCTGGGGTTCTCCATACGGAGCATACAAACAGCTATAGCACTAGCACCAAGTAATATGACACTATGCGAGGATGACCCGGTGATGCCGAATGACTGCATTCCCACTAAGACAGAGCAACGGCAAAAATATCGATGTTGTCAATTCATTCCCCCTGATCTGCTGCTCTCCTGTTTGGGCTACTTGCCTGAGAACGGTTCCGCCGTCTTGTGTGCCTCTCCACGCGGGATGTAACATCGAACGACTTTCCCAGTGGACGATCCAGTTCATCCTGTTTCAAAACAAAGCATCGTCTGTTGTCTGCAGGCAAGCCCCAAGTACTCGGTAGATCTACACAGCCATCCTGTAGGTCGGATGGAAAAAACTAAAAAAAAAAACTGGAAATGCCACTTCTGCAAACTAAGCAGACTAAACCCTGACCGAGCCTGGATCTCGCAGCCCAGTGCGACCGGATCTACAACGTCCGTCGAAAGAAGGGGGGCGCTCACGTAGTAAGTAACAAGGAACCATGCACGGCTCTTTATGTCCGTGGTGAAAACGACGAATTGCGCGGGCCGCCCAGGGCGTGCACATCTACAATGCAACGACAGCACACGATGTACCGGTGCACCACCACGACCATCACCACACAACAAGTCGAGTCTCGGTACAGTCCAATTGGTTACACTTGGCGACGCGGTAATCGTACATTACATATGTACATAACTCTGTATGTGCCATGCAGGCTTGGCTCGGCTTGGCCAGAGCTGGGCTGACAGCGGCGGATTATAGCACAAAATAATTCCATATTTAGCTTCGGGTGGCGGAACGACAACATAAGCGGCTTGCCAATCATGTCTTGAAATCACTGCATACGCATTGCATACGCTCAGCTGGACTAGACACGGACAAGGGCCATATTACGTATTTGGTTTTCACTTCTCGGGTGGCGACCTCGTACCATGCGTCTTTCCGACGACGTGCCACATACCCTGCTTGAGGCCGGAAAAACCCACCGTGTTTCTGGCAAGGCAATATCAGATCTTGGTCGGTTCCTTTTTTTTTTCTTCACCAACCACAAGAAGAAGCTTAACAGAGAAAACCCAACCCGTCCCCCATCCTGAAATAGATGCTAAACAGTCCCACTATGTGGATAATCGATCGCTGAAGCCATAAGATTGCAACCCGGAACATGTCCGACACTAGGGCACGTGACGGCCTAACAACCACCGTGCTTACCATATTACTCAGACTGAAGAGTTTTTTCGTTGTTTCATCTGAATTGTGGGCTTCTAGTCATCTACGGAGTATGTCGACTTGGTATATTTCAAAATGTGCCATCTTATGTGGTTTAGTTGGAAGTCGTTAGCCTGAGTATATGCCAAGTTTAATCTTCACCTATGCAGAGGGAGGCGGCTTTAACGAGGGTAAAAAAAAAAACCAGGGTCAGAAACACAGTAATAGAACCATGACAACCAATTGTTCGCATGTATGTCTCACTTGGCAAGGCCGAGAATAGACATTCGTGTATTTTCTAGAATGTTCATTATAGTGGTGCGTCTCATGGATCTGCATGACTGCTTTGGCTTTCTCATATTTCAAAATAGACTCCCGAGGTGTGAATCTACTACACACGTGTCCTGCGATTATGATGTGACTCAAGGATTTAACGTTCAAATAGTAATATCATGAAGTAGTAACTTTAGGGCCATAGGCAGGGGATGTACCTCGAGGGAACGACGAGGCGTCTGAGCTTAATTGTGGTTCATGCAGGAAGATACTATATCTCGTAGAGAGTAACGACGAGTACAGTCACACGTGGCTATCTACTCATGCCCAACCTCATCTTATAGTAGCTTTTGATAATATGTCACAATCTAAGTAAAGCTACGTAAAGATCTTTGCCGTGTAATGTTCTGCACTCAATAAAGACCCGTTTAGAAGACGCATATTTGTAAACTAGCTTAACGCTTTCCGAAAAGCTTGCCCAGCGGGTTTCGCGACTTGCTGGTATGTGTGCTCGCGGGCCAGTTGTCACAGTGGCACTTGGTCACATTTTGGCCGCCAGTCATGGTAGCCTCGATCAAGTCATACCCGATCTCGAATCTCAAGCCGTGGGGGCTGTTGATTTTGTAAGAGGTAACTACATACAGGAACTCAAAGTCAGTACGGAGTAGTCCCGTAGTTTAAAGGTGTATGAGTGATGCATCAAGGGTGGTTGGTTGAAAATGTGGGACACGCGAGGGGGACGGAGGGGATGACTTACACCAGTCCTCAGTAGCCTCAGGGTGAGGGCCAATGAGACCAACCCATCCTTCACCATACTTGTTCAACGACGAGGCTACACGTCCACTCTTGGAGTACCTAGCAAGAACGATGCATTCATCGTTGTCGGGAAAGCCGTGAATCACAGCACCCTCCTGGAAAAAGACCCATTGATCCTGCAGGATCTGGCCTGCATTCGGCCCAGTAGAAAAGTTCCAGTCGACTTGGATAATAGTGTCCTTGTCGTGCTTGACCTGAGCCCCCTTCTGGTCACACTCCGAATCTGTATCAGCGCCACGTGGAAGTAGTCCGTAGCCCGGTGAGTGGCCGGCTAGATATGCGCCGAGGCAGAATCCAAGGTAACGTCCACCACGAGATACAAACTCTCGGATAGCGGGGGCATAAGCCTTGGTCTGGGCCCAAGCAAATTCCAGGTCTATGTTGCAAAGCGGAAGAATGTTCTGGTCAGCAAAAATAACGCTGAAATTACTGTCCCGAGACTATCGATATTGTGCATATTTTGCAGGGTTCTTGGGGGCTGAAAAGAAGGAAATTTGCCGTGTTCTATTAATCCCTTGAACTGTGCGGAAGAACGGGGAATAGCACATGGCAAGCAGCAAGACCACCTCAAACAAGCAGGAACAACAGCAAAAAAAAAAAAAAAAAAAACACGCCTACCCACCCCATGAGCAAAAGTCGATGAACGTTATGTCACGCATGAAATACATGGCGCGGAACAATGACTCGCCCGTGAGGGTGGATGGATGGATCTTCAAGGCAGTCAAAACATACCTGGGCCGCCGGGATGAGCGTAGAGATCCACTGCGCTCAAGCTCTCTTTGGTCACGTTGATGGCCTCTTTGGGGCCTGCATACTGGACCTCAAAGTTTCGTGGGGACGACTCGAGCAGCTGTGCAACTGCCTTGGACAGGTCGCTGTGGCCAGCTGGGCCGCGATAGACGAGGGCTCGCGGTCGGCGGGCGGTTGCGGCAGCAGTATGATCCATGGCGAAAGCTGGGATGAAGGTATAGGCAGCAAAACCAAGGGCTGGTCCGTACGGGTGGAATGAGATGCACTATTGCTAATATGAAGGAGGCGGACGGACCGTAGTCTGGTGCGCTGTTCAAATACAATACGCTACAGGACGGGATATTATTAACATAGACCCGTGGCGAGTCCTCGGACCAGAATACGAACCTGGCTCGTGGTGGGTGCCGAGTGGTGGAAGAGTGTGACTCAGCATGACGTTTGATTCGCGGGCGCCGGTAATATTATCATACCTGACATCCAGTCTATTACTATCCATCGTTTAACAAAACAGCTATCAATACGGAGCAGCGGCATTGGCTGGGCTAGTGTGTGTTGGCGGCGAAGACAGTTAAAATCAACAACAAAACAATCCCTCAATATAATAAAATGGGAAAAGAGTCAGCGCGGTCGTATCGAGCCGCATCGGTGCCGACAATTGAGTGCCAAGATTCGGAGGTAAACGGTCATTAAGCGAACCCTGATGCATGCATAATAGGCCAAAGGCTACGGAGCATTCTACGGTGTGCTCGGTACCTTGACGCTGTGCTGTTGCCAGGCGGCTGCATCGTCTGGCTGACTTTATGCCGTGCAGGGTTCTGGTCTGGGGAGTCGGGATGCTCTGCTTTGCACGTCTATCATGAGATCTTGCGGCTTGTACCTGGTACAATGCAATTTGCGGTGTGCAGTATGGGTTGTGCACCGTGATTTGTGTGAGTGGTACCAGTTTTAATAATGCTATTTTATCCCATATATGCCCATCCATCTGTTGTGCCAGCGCTCCGTATGGCCAGAAAGCTAAGGTGGGGGCCGGCTTAGAAGTGGGCCCTGGTTGTGGTCGGCGAACTCAATTTTGTGCAATAATGATGATGATGGTGATGGTGATGCTCTGCCCTGCCTGCCGCTCACGATGGCGATATCACGTGCCACGATTGTCTCATGCTGGTTGGAGTTGCATCCATCGGAATTAAGATGCCGTGCAGGCCGTACTGCCGTGAGAAGCGAGACAAAGACACAGACAGCGAGCAAGACAATGCAGACACTGTTCCCGCTGTTTGCCGCACCATCCTCGTCCAGCATTGACCAAACTGGAGTCGAGCTGAAAGGCGTGCACGGCCCAGGCTCGGGATCGTGACCTGTGCTGGCTGTTTCTTTGGTACAGATTATGGAAACAAAACTGGAGTATTCCCGTTCGATACCACTCTGCTCCATGCGCTCGTGGCTGCAGCATCGAGCATCATTTCTCGTCATGGCGTCTCGTCTATGGCTGCAACTGTGCGGCATGGCGAGTGGGAAGATGGGTGGGATCGTGCTATACTACCACGGCTTTATCGGTCCGGGGTTGTAACGCGAATGCTGCGTTGCGTGCTTGGCATAACCATTGTAAGTACGGAGCGACTATCTAACTGACTATTTGGCCATGGAATTGGGGGAGCAATGTGACCACCAGGTGGGATGACGGGCTTGGATACATTGGGTGGCTTGAACGGTGGCTGATCGAAAGGGGAAACTCAGCAACCCCGTTACGACTTCACCAAGAGGTAGCAGCAGCGCCCCCGCTAGCAAGCTACACCCAGCCAGAAAAAAAGGGAAAAAGGAAACTCGCGAGAGGAGAAAAAAAAAAAAAAAGGAGACGTACGTGGTAGCAGGAGCCGGAGAAACAGCTACGAGCTCCAGTTTTGGTGTTGTGTGTTTGTCTTGAACCTACGACATATATTTCAGGTCACCAAATCTCGCCTTTTTTTAGTGGGGTCTAGCTGCATGTCTAGATCCGTTCGGGGTTCTCCCAACAGACAAAGGCGAGAAATGGCAAATAAGGATTGACATTAGTGGCTGTCTTAGGCAAAGCGGCTGGCGGCCAAGACAGAATACAAGACAAACGGCGCGCAAGTGGCTGTAGCTATCAGCCCAGGCGTTGAACTTGCCCTATGAGCGACGGCCAGTGACTAATTCATTCGTGATTACTTCCACCTACGCGCTGCTGGGGCACTCGCTACTCGCTACTCGGTGCTCCGTACCCCGATCCATTGACCAATTGACCTTTCCCACATCGCATCACATCACGACGCGCCACCATGCATCACGACGCATTACTGCACAAAACAGAACAGCGCATAGCACCGCACCGCGCCGCATTTTGTCGATTTTGATCGTTTGGAGAGCGGCTGGCCGCAACCGGTGCCGGATTGGGAAGTAGCGTACACAAAACTAGGGATGGAAGCAGAGCAATCCGAAGCCACCGTTCTGAACGGGCACCTACGGCAAATGGCAGTAGAGCAAGTTTCCCGAACATGCATACGAGAGTGCCGCCGTGGCTGAGAAGAGTACGCCTACGCTAAGTCAATGTCTGTCAACTTGGCTTTGAAATAAACTCTTGTTCGCCGGAGATGTTTGGCTTGGCTTTTGGCCCCCTCGGACCCTTCTCGCAATGGCACTGGAGGTGGCGTGACTGGACTGGCAAGTTCGGCACAGCACGGCTGCACGGCAAAGAAAGAGAGCTCGAAGGAGATAGGCAAGAGAGGGAGGGATATAAGGTACTTGGCCACGGAGTAAACAGTAAGCCCGCTTTGATGCCATCCGCGATGCCGTGTATGCCGGCGGCCTGGCGCAGTGACCCGGGTTGACTGGTTGGGTGACTGACTGACCCTAGGGTTGGGGGTCGTGGTCGGGCTTCTCGCACGCATTTGCCACCACGAAATTTCTTGTCGTACAGACCAAGGCTGCAGTAGCCCGATGCCCTGTGCCATTTTCGTACCCCCCATTGTCCCAATTGCCACCCACACTCTCTCGGCACCCGGATGTGGGTTGATGCTGGCTGGCTAACGCAGAGCTAGGGCTGCTGGGAAAAAGACCTTGCATGATGTCAAAGGCCAGGCCAAGCCGGGCTGGTGGTCCAGACGAATGGCTGTCTCATGGTCTGGCAGCCTGGTCGAGTGTGCCGGGAGTCTGGGACCTGCCCTTTGCCAAACATAGCGACAGCTTTGACGTGTGCCCGCCACCGGCTGACGACCTGAAATGCGGCGCCAACTGCCCTGTAACGGACCTGAGATGCCCCTGTGGCAACCCTGCAACGATGTGCGAGCCTGCCCAAAACGTCCGAATTGCTCGTCTAGCGCCAGTGGACGGCGTCAATGGCGTCCAGACTCAAATCATTTCTCCCACCCCCGTCCGTGATTGCATTTGCGCATTGCCTTTTGCGCATTGCGTTTGCGTTTCCTCACCGTCTTCTCTTTTTTCCCTTCTCAATAGATTAATTAATTAATCTATTTCCATCTGCACAGCAGCCATCCAGGTGGGGTGTCTCATCTGTTTATCCCCTTGTCTCTTGCCCCAGTCCGCTTATCAGCCCCTTCTCCGTGCCCCTTCGTGCCTTCTAGCTTTCGCGCTCAGTCCACTCAAGTACTCTATTTTCTCGGACCCGAATGAAGCTATGCGCGGCTCCGCCCATATTGGCTTGCCGCTATTCCATTGGTCCCTCAGGACGTGGTGAGACCTGTCAGCCTAAGCTGCTAAATTTGTTTCTCACGTAGTTACTCCGTAGTCTGCATTGGACTACTCCTTACGCGGCATTGCAAATTGCGGCTAGACCGCTCAGGGCTTAAATTGCCGGCTAGTGTTTTGCTCGTCTCTACTCCGTAAATTTTTTTTTTTTTCGTCTTACTGCTCTCGTCCTGCGCCTTCACATGCCCGCCCGGCCGCTAATTCACCCGACTTCATTGGCCGGCCCTATTGGGTTGTTAGGCTGGTGTAGCTTAGCCCAGCCAGGCGTATGGCTCCAGTTCTCACGACGTAGTCAATGTTGTCATTGTCTCCTCTTGCCTTAGTGCTGATTGCTCGGCGGGAGCCTTCCCGCTTGTATTTGTCAAGTAGTTGCTAGTATGTCATAATCTTACTACTAATCCCTTTTCTCGGTACCCTTCCGCATACGCCTGCTATTGCGTTCTTAATTTTGTTTATTTTTCCTCCCCTCGGGTTCTACATTACTCTGGTGCTGTTATCGTTCTTTAAGAAAACTCTTTTGCATGCCATCCTAATCCGCTCGTTGTACAGAGTAGCCACCACGTACCAGCGCTTAGCTTGTTCGTGGATATCTCCACCAGCACGGAAATCTGGCTTACCGATACCATGCTAGGCCACCCCCCCCCTCTTTTCTTGGCATTGAAGCGAGGTTGTGAGCAACTTACGGAGTGCTCACCCCTGGATTGAGCAGCCGCGACAATGATGAAATCGAACCAAAAGCTGATGTGTTCTTTTCCCACGCCCCCCCCCCCCCACACACACATCGCCAATCCCTACCGTCCTGTCACTACCACCTCTGTCCTCGTCTGGCTTATACCGCGACACTGCAGCTTGGGATATTAGCTTGGGCTATATTCTCTCAGCTGTCCGTTTGGACGGCCATTAGGAGCCTTCGATCGATGCACGAACCCGCTCATTCTTGGCGTTCCCGTAACCTTGAAGCTCCTCGCAGCTAGTAGTTCGCTTTGTTGGCTTTTGTCGGTCTTTCCACGCTCTAAATGCCTCCCTTATCCACAATTTCCACATGTTTTACGAGTCACCCACACGAGAAATGCAACCGACAGCGTGGGAAATAAGTTATTTTCTTTCTTTATTGGGAATAAGACTGAGTTGGGTTTATGATAGGATCTCACTTTGGCCTGTGAAGATCATTGGGGACTTTGCTTTTTTACTTGTCTTGGCGGCGTTGGCACCACTGCCGTTGCGGCGTCAGCTAGTGCCGAGTGTACCTGGAAACTCTCTACTTTAATTTAAGCCGCGGCTTTGGCTTAGCAATAAGGCGCCGGAACCCCCAGATGGGTGAGCGCGGCGGGTCGAGTGATCTCGATACGTTTCAGGTGCCGTATTAACTGCCCGCTTCTGCTGAGTCTGAGAGGATTATTTCTCCACTAGTTGATGGTGATCACTGACTGTGCTTAGTCTGTACATGGGGATGTTGTCTATGTACCTGTACATATTACTCCGTTCGTGGTCATACGCGGCGAAATGTTCCTCTCGCAACGCAAGAGCTACGCTCACTCACACGCCACAGCCCTCTTTTTTTTTCCTTTTTTCCTCAGCAGAGGGCTTTGTATCCCCTACCGTCTCGTTCTGTTCACTGTGACCATGGCGTCTACCCTCTTTTTTCACATCACTTCCGGGGCACCCTTGCCATTGTAGTCCATGGGTGGTGAGCCAAACACACCAGCTGAGCTTATCCTCTTTGATCGCCATACATGAAGAGAATACTTGCCATAGCAGTCCCATGTGGGGGCTCTCTGACGATGTAACCCATTGGACTAATGTCTAGTATGTATTTTTGCCCGTAAAAGCCGAAGCTGTGTTCATGGGTAAGTAATATGCAACCTGGCTTCCACAGACATTCGGTCAGCATGACAGCTATTGTTGGAATACAATCCCCGTGAAGGGGCTGCCATCTACAATAAGCAGCAGCGGATATCGCCCGAATCGAATTGGCATGGTACTATCCTTCTCGACTCCTCTACACTGCAATCTAGACCTCACAACCTGGCTTCAGCTTCTCAATAAGTACGCCACGGCTCGGACAATATATAGTGGCTTGAGACACCCTCGACCCTACCGCCTGCTGGTAAGGATTCATTGGCACCACGGCTCGCAAAAAGCATTTCCTCTCCAAGCCTTCTTCTGCCACGTGGAGTCAATGTCTTGAAACTATTACAAAATTATATTTATATCTACCGCTCAGCCTTTAAAACATTCCCACATCCCCCATCCCCATCCCCAGAATTCCCTCTCGAACTCTTCTCTCATTCTATATCGGTCACCCGTCGAGTGTCCAGTCCCTGGATTTCCTTGAGACTCATACAGTCCTCTCGACATAAAAGACCTTGGACACCCCCATTCAATTATCAGCAACGGCTCAGTTCATACATCTGAGTCACCAGCCGATAGCAATTACTAAGACACGTCTAGATGTTTTAGTATCAACACACAGCAACCATGAGTCAAACTCAATCGAAACAAGACCTGGCATTGTATCCAGTGGAAGAAGGCGGCACACCTCGTACTCTCGTGGACATTCTTGAATCAACCACCGCCGCCCATCCCAACGCCTTCGCCATTGACAATGGCGAATCACGACTGACCTACTCAGAGCTCGCTGCTCAGATTGCAGTGCGTGTCGAGCAGCTCAGAGCAGTCGGCGTTTGCGCTGGCGACCGCATTGGTGTGAGAGTAACTTCAGGCACATTGGAGCTCTACGTCAGTATTCTAGCAATTATTACAGCTGGCGCTGCCTATGTACCCGTCGATGTGGACGACCCCAACGAGCGTGCCGAAATGGTCTTTGGTGAAGCCAGCGTCGCCGCAGTTTTAACGGATAATGCCACTGTCACAAAACACAACCCCTCCGCCGGCACTGAGCAAAGGAAACCCGGTCTGGAGGACGATGCTTGGATCATCTTTACTTCCGGATCAACTGGTAAGCCCAAGGGTGTTGCCGTCACCCACCGCAGTGCGGCTGCCTTTGTGGATGCCGAGTCGAAGATCTTCTTGCCCAACAAGCCTCTCGGACCAGGCGACCGCGTCCTCGCAGGGCTCTCGGTAGCGTTTGATGCCTCGTGTGAGGAGATGTGGCTTGCATGGAGATACGGTGCCTGTCTCGTGCCTGCTCCTCGCTCACTGGTCAAGGCTGGCGCGGACCTGGGCACGTTCCTCACGGCACAGAAGATCTCGGTTGTTTCAACCGTGCCAACACTCGCCGCCATGTGGCCGGCCGAGGCTTTATCGGGACTTCGCCTGCTCATTCTGGGCGGAGAGGCTTGCCCCCCAGAACTGGCAACTCGTCTTGCCACCACAGTCGACTCGGTGTGGAACACATACGGCCCCACCGAGGCAACGGTTGTTGCTTGCGCCGCCCCGCTGGTGGCCGGACAGCCGGTGGCTATCGGTCTCCCGCTGGCCGGATGGAAGCTCGCCGTTGTCGATGCTGAGGGCAACACGGTCAAATGGGGCGAGGAGGGAGAGCTGGTCATTGGCGGTGTCGGAATGGCACGCTATCTGGACCCGGAGAAGGACAAGGTCAAGTTTGCTCCCGCAGCTTGCTTTGACGGCGAGCGAGCTTACCGCAGCGGCGACTTGGTCCGCGCCGAGAAGGAGGGCCTGTTCTTCGTCGGTCGCAATGACGAACAGATCAAGCTTGGTGGGCGCCGTATCGAACTCGGCGAGATTGACGCCGCCCTGATGACTCTCCCCGGTGTCAGCGCCGGAGCTGCTGCTATTCGTAAGAGTGAGACGGGCAACCAGGTCCTCGTGGGCTACGTCGTGCGTACAAAGGCGCCTGAGGCCAACGACCGAGGCATTCTCCGCCGCTTGCTGCCTGCGACGCTCGTTCCCATGCTTGTAACCGTTGACGATCTCCCCGTTCGCACATCCGGCAAGGTCGACCGAAAAGCTCTGCCATGGCCCCCGCCGGCTTCATCGCATGTCGATGCCCAGCCTATCCACGGTACTACCGCCTGGCTGGCCGAGCAATGGCGGCGTGTGATTGGTGTCCCGGCTGCACCCGACTCTGATTTCTTTGACATTGGTGGAACAAGTTTAGCTGCCGCTCAGCTTGTGTCGCACTTGCGGCAACGGGCTCCGACCATGTCCGTCGCTGACATCTACGAGTATCCCGTCTTGACAGCCATGGCTGCTCGTGTGGATGATCTTGCTGGCACCCAACAGGAAGACCGTCTTGTAAAACCAACTGCCCGTTGGGTCATGTTTGTTCAGGCGAGTATTTTAATTTGTGAGATCACATTCAACTCTGGTAGATGGCTGGCCGGTGTGGCGGCGATGAAGAAGTTCTTCGCCCTGCGCCTTGGCGAAAACTCCTGGGCCGGAGCTCATGCTCTTCCTTGGTGGGTCATTGCTGTCATCTGGGCCGTGTTTATGACATTCCCTGGGCGCCTGTTGACTACGGCACTGGGCTCACGATTGCTGACCTGGGGAATCAAACCTGGCACATACCGCCGAGGAAGTAATGTGCATCTTCGTCTTTGGGGCGCTGAGCGATTTGCAGCTATGGGAGGCATTGGTAGTATCGCCGGCACCCAATGGGTTCGCCGCTATGCCCGTCTATTAGGCTGCCACGTTGGCAAAGATGTTCAGTTTCATGGCCTCCCCCCAACTACTGGTCTCGCCAGTTTCGGTGATGGCTGTGCGATCGAGCCTGAAGTTGATACCGCTGGTTGGTGGCTTGATGGTGATTTCCTGCACATCGGTTTCCTCACCATTGGAGAGGGCGCCATCGTCGGTCACCGTTGCACCCTTATGCCCGGGACAGTGGTCGAGCCTCACGCCGTCGTCGAGCCCGGAACAGTTGTGCAGGGCACTGTGAGAGGTCCTGATGTGTCGCCGTCCCCCGAAGAGAAGGCGTACATCAACGAGCGTAGCTTCTTCTCTGGCCTTCGATACACTGTCACCCTTCTCATTTTGGATTTCCTCCCTATTATTCCTGCTGGAGCCACTCTGGCCCTAACTCCTATCTTGGTACGCGACTACAGCGACTTCCACAACTTGATCATGACCACTATCAAATTCGCGCCAGCTGGCATCATTATCGGTATGTGGATTTTTATTGGGATGAGTGTCATGTTTGTTCGTCTTGCAAGCCTCTTCCTCCGCCCTGGCTCGTATTCGTGGCACAGTTCCACCGCATGGGCGGCCTGGATCACTCACGGCACCATGATGCAGGTCCGCACTGCAATGTTCCCTGCCTACGCTAGTTTGATCACTCCTACTTGGTTGAGGATGTTTGGTGCTCGCATTGGTAAATACGTCGAGGCTTCTACCATCGTCCCCATCCCGTCATTGATGAGCGTCGAAGACGGTGCCTTCCTTGCCGATGATGTTTTACTGTCACCCTTTGAACTTAGCAAGGGTCGCATCCGCGTCGGCCCCTGTTCCATTGGCGAGAAGGCTTTCGTTGGTAACTCGGGTATCGTCGAGCCCGGTGTCCATGTGCCCGAGCGATCTTTGATCGGTGTGCTGGGCACTGCCCCCCACAATATGGAAGCTGGCTCCTCCTGGCTTGGCCGCCCTGCAATTTCTCTCCCCCGAAAGCAAGACATCAAGGTCGACGACTCTCTGACCTTCAAGCCTCCAATGAAGTTGAGAATTGCCCGAGGACTGGTTGAAATCTGCAGAATCATTCCTATGCTCATTGGTGGTATGATGATGCTGGGTGTCGCAACCGGATATCTGTGGATCTTGGTCACCTTCGGTATCTGGCAGGCCATTCTTGCCGGTCCAGCCATGCTTTTTGTCGCCGCATTCGCTGCCATGTTCATCACGACCGCTGCCAAATGGCTCTTGACTCCCCGGATTACACCTGGAATGCATCGTCCACTCTGGAGCACCTTTGTCTGGCGCAACGAGCTTGCCGACACTTTCATTCAAATGCTCGCCATTCCAATGATGGGTGGTGCGTTCCACGGCACTCCTGTTCTTGTCTGGTGGCTGCGTACCTTGGGAGCCAAGATTGGACACGGAGTCTGGTTGGACAGTCATTTGCTTCCAGAGGCCGAATTGTGTGAGATTGGACACGGCGCTACCGTTAACCGTGGATCCGTCATGCAAACGCATTTGTTCCATGACAGAGTTATGCGTCTTGACAAAGTCGTCCTTGAAGATGGAGCTACGCTTGGTCCTCGTGCTATTTCTCTTCCTGCCACCACCATCGGAGCTGGCACCACTATTGCACCATCTTCACTGGTGATGCGTGGAGAGAATCTGCCGCGAGGCACTCGATGGATGGGTAACCCCGTTCGACCATGGATTGAGGAGAAGAGGCTGGAGACTTCAGAAAGCTCAGAAGGCTCGGATTGGGAATCACCTTCACTCGTTTAAGCTACAACAATTTCACTACGAGTACATCAACGGTCTGCATATTTTCAATTATTCTAGAATACAAATTCTTACGGCATATAGAGCGAGAAACGTGTTTAGCTCGGGAACTGGGGTTGACGATCACAGAACATTTTTTTTATAGCGTTAATTGGGGTTATGATTTCGGGCATTTGTTTTTACTAATCCGGGCGTTGAATTCTGTATCTGAAGCTGTATATCTTTTTTGTCTTTTTTTTTTCTGGCAAATGCTTATCGGTTGTCATTTTTGCCAAACCGGAGAAAAAGTCCTAGCCTGCATTTCTGTATCGAAGTATATTAAGCACACTGGCTTTAGCGAGAGTAATAATGAAGATACATGTACTACACAAGTTGAATCAATATCTAAATAAATATTTACCGATAATGTAGCCTGATGGATTGGATGTACTCTATACGGAGTAATAAGATTGCGTATGCGTGGCGTTTTCGACGATCCATGTCTCGTCGCCCTTTTTGGGTGCTTCTCACCCTCAGGTCGACATGCTTTTGAGGGCCGTACAGATTTTGACGCCCAACCAAAGCCCTTCTACCCTACCTACCCAAGTAAGAATCTGACCGCCCACTAAGAAGAAGGCGCTCGCCGATCTCAGATGTAGCAGAGGGCCATCCTAGTGTCCCAGTCTCAACACTTGACGGTGTGGTGTGGTGTTGTGCGGCGTGCGGCGACAGGTGGACACAGCCTTGTACCAACACTTGGATGACAAGCTTATTCTCCGTACTCCGTATATGTATGGCTTTCCGCTTGCCCCGCGCGTCCCCGAGTTTCCCAAATATCTGCGCTTGTGTCCCGGATCCCGAAGCTTCCGTTTGCAACCTGCAGCACCCCCGCCATACAAATCAAATACGGACAGCCACACAGCCCAAAACGTCTTGGCGGGGACAAGCTGGACAGCTTACTTTAGCTTCTAGTGGAAGTGTTGAGATAAGCATAATAGTGGCTTTTCAGCTGTATGTATGTCGTTGTCTGTTGTTGTTTTGTCGTCATAGTGTGCGCATTGTGCTTTATTTTTGGGAACTTCCTGCGGGGGAAATGGTGTGGTATGGTGTGTTTGTAGCAATTGAGATGGTTGTTAATCCTCATAGCGGTGGTTGTTGATGTTGTTGTCGATTGCTTGGCAGGCAGTGTTAGTGCCGTAGAGGCTCACCGGATTGCTGGGCGTTTGGGTGAGCACATCGTGTGAGCCTCGACGATGACGACATTGGCGTTATTGCTAATCTGCTGGGCTTGCGAGGCTATGCTGTGACTATGATTTGACCTTGAGGAAACCCTTGCTGAGTATATACTTCGTAGAGAAGTATCTGGACTTGTAGACTGACGAGTCCACGGCGAATTTATGAGACTAACCTAGCGGTGCAGCCTTTTTGTCCCGGGAACCCGGCGAAACTCGTCGACGGAATAAATAAGCATCATGGATAAGAAATGCAGTTCGCAGCTGGTAGCTAGCCATTCTCCTAATGGGGTTATTTGCGACTCGGTACACGTCTTCTGCGGGCATTGGCTCGCGGGAAGAGTTGGCTCTGGCTACTGTGACTAGAACTTTGCATGCACCACAGCGTGCGCCGCTCGATGATCGCGAATGCTGGCAGGAGGAGAACAGAGTTATCCCGTCGGACTCTGACAGTTGAGCTAGCTAGCTAGCTAGCTACCTGCTCTACTTCGCAATGACCGGTTCATCTAATAATTCCCAACAGGGAACCCGCTTGACGGACTCTGCATAAATGGCCTGCAGTCGCGGCTAGACGCACCGAACAGGATGCCGGCAACCCAGGCGAACGGTGAACATGAACACCAACCGGAGCTAGAGAGCCCGACAATGGCCTCTCTCTCTCGTCAAAACCACGGCTAATGTTGCTCAGAATGCAGATCTTATTTAAACGGTCGCGAATCAACACCCATCTGGGGAAAACGTGAGGTTGCAAGCATCCAATAAGAAGGTTGCCCTCTCCCCACCACCGCCGGCAGGCTGGGTCGCGGCGAAATCTTCGGTGGTAATTCATTACATGTCGTACCGCTCCAATCGTAGTCGGGAATAAGGCCTGGGAATTTCCAGGAAAACAAGATTCTGGTCGGTTTCTTGTATGCGATGAAACCATGCAACAAAAGGACGATCGCCTCGCGCACGGTCAAGCCTTGGTTGCAGGAGGGCATGACGATGGAACTGCAATTTGGGGGCAACGGAACTGCAACTTGGGGGTGATGGAACTGCAATTTGGGGGCAACGGAAACCAGCTGGACTGTAGTGGGCGGTGTATATAGTGAAGCGCGGCTCCTTGGTCTTGGCAGATTTTCCTTTCAAAATGTCATACAGCCTTTGATAGAAGCTATAGATATATATGTTGACGGCTATGCATTTCTCTGCTCTTGTTACTCTTGTGCCGCTGCTCACGGAGCAGGTGGTTGGACACCCCGCAGACTACTCCCCTCGTCAGTACGACCCTGAATGATGTTTCGCATCGAACCGTGTTCCTGATATAGATGCTGAAACCGATGAGAGATTAACATTACGGTTGTAGGGGATGTAGCCGGCACCATTGATTGGGTAGCGGCCGCCCAGAAAGCGAAAATCATGGTCGATCGAATGACACTGGAAGAGAAAGTATGTGGTAACGCGACTGCTGGCAGAGTGGAAGAAGCACAGCCCATGAGACTAATGCGATCGTGTAGGTGAGCTTGACTGGGGGTATTTGGGCGCCAAACGGTTGTTCCGGCAACATTGCTGGCATTCCCAGGTTGAACTTCCCCGGCATGTGTCTAAGCGACGCTGGAAATGGTCTTCGTGCAACGGATGCGGTCAGCGGGTTCCCAAGCGGTATCCATGTTGGAGCCAGGTAAGTAGTTCGTTCACACGCCCGATCTGTATACACTGCTATTGTGCACTTATGGAGAACTAATCCTTTGTAGCTGGAACAAAGACTTGACGCGGCGACGGGGCGTCGCCATGGGCGGAGAGTTTAAACGAACGGGCGTCAATGTTCTTCTTGGCCCTGTTGTTGGACCAGCATGGACGGTGGTCAAAGGAGGGCGAAACTGGGAAGGGTCTTCGGCGGATCCTTACTTGTCTGGTGCTCTTGCAGCGGAGACTGTGAAAGGCGTTCAGTCTTCCAATGTGATCACTAGTACCAAGGCATGTCGGATGCACTCGTTCTATTTGTACTTGAACCGCGGCTGAGCAAGTAGCTGATCTTGAAACAGCACTTCATTGGAAACGAGCAAGAGCTACATAGAACGCCCAATGGAGATAGGCAAGCCGTGTCCACTAACATTGATGACAAGTCAATGCACGAGCACTTCCTGTGGTATGCATGCAATGCTTACATGCTGGCAGCTGGCAGCTGGAGTTTCTGCCGACGTGGTCTTCCCCCAAGCTAATAACCTGTGGTTGAATAGGCCCTTTCAAGATGCTGTCAAGGCAGGATCCGCGAACATCATGTGTTCATACCAGCGGCTGAACCAGACATACGGATGTGCCAGCAGTAACGCTCAGAACGGCCTCCTCAAGGGAGAGCTGGGCTTTCGGGTACATTCACGCCACCTGCTGCAATGTTGTTAAGCATTTCGGAATTGCGCTGACGGTAGATGTTTAAGGGCTTCATTGTCTCTGACTGGGGAGCTTTATACGGCGGTCTAGAATATGCAACTGCTGGGCTGGACATGGGCATGCCTAGTGCTGGCAGCTGGAACAAGACGCTGGTTCAAGCTGTGCAGAACGGGACTTTCCCGGAGTCTCGAGTCACGGACATGGCGATGAGGTATGGCTTTTCAACAACGACACACTCCCTTTATCCATAATTTGTCTGACCGCCCTTTGCAGGATTGTTGCATCATGGTATGCACTCGGTCAGGATCAGGGGTTTCCGAAGCCTGGTGTCGGAATGCCTAAGCCGGTCGACGCATCACATACGGTCGTGGAGGGAAGAGATCCAAAAGACCTACCAACCATCCTTCAAGGAGCTATTGAAGGCCATGTGCTCCTGAAGAATGATAAGAACACGCTTCCTTTACGAAGCCCCAAAGTCATCTCCGTGTTCGGCTATTCCGCCAACACGGCTCCCAAATTCTCCGCGGCAGAAGACACGGAGGGATCCTGGTCAGGCGGGAAAGCCCCAGTTCTAGGGCTGAACGAGGCGCAAACGGCTATTGGACCCAAGGGCACGATGTATGGAGGAGGAGGCTCCGGCGCTATTTCGCCAGCGTCTTTCTCGTCTCCGCAAGATGTACTGGTAGCCAGAGCTAAACAAGACGGCTTCGTTCTACATCAGGATCTTACATCGAGCCAGCCTAAAGTCCATGCTGACTCGGATGCGTGCATTGTCTTCGGCAATGCGTGGGCGACGGAAGGATCTGATCGAGCAGGGCTACGAGATGACTACACCGACACCTTGATCACGACCGTCGCCAATCAGTGTGCCAAGACAATTGTTGTCATACACAACGCCGGGGTTAAGCTTGTCGACGGGTTTATTGACCACCACAACGTCACTGCTCTCATATTTGCCCACCTCCCCGGCCAGGAGAGCGGAAACGCCATAGTATCTCTGCTCTGGGGGCAGTCCAATCCGTCCGGCAAGCTCCCTTACACGGTCGCCAAGAAGGAGTCCGACTACGGTCCACTTCTTGATCCCGCCTCCCAGAGTGGCAGCAAATCGCCACAGTCAGACTTCACAGCAGGCATCTACACCGACTACAAGTACTTTGAAAAGAGCCACATACAGCCCCGCTACGAGTTTGGCTTCGGATTGAGCTACACCCGCTACGACTACTCCAACATGCAACTTCGTGGGCCGCTTGGAAACTTCCAAAGCCAGTTTCCCCAAGGCAAGATCAGCAGTGGTGGACAGGAAGACCTGTGGGAGACAATTGCCACCGTCACGTTCACACTCGTCAACGGAGGCAAGGTTGACGGCGCCGAAGTCTCGCAGCTTTACGTGCGCATTCCGGGCACTCGTGCGAAGCAGCTCCGTGGCTTCTCGAAGCAGTTTCTCAAGGCTGGACAAACTGCTCAGGTGTCGTTTGAGGTGACGAGGAGGGATCTTAGCGTTTGGAACGCGGAAGCGCAGAAGTGGCAATTGCAAAAGGGCCAGTATGAGGTGTACGTTGGGCGGAGTAGTACGAAACTGCCCTTGAAGACTTATCTCACTGTATGAGGCATGGTCATCAGAACCTGAAGGACTATATACACACATCGACGCAGCTGAGATATACGGACAAACTTGCGTCTCCATGATCCCTGTTTCTACACTTTAGAGAGAACTCCCAATTGGAGGGCAAATAGCAAATTATGGGTTTGATCGTGTTATGACAACGAATCATGTTGTTTAACTGCGTCTAGGTGATGTTGCGCGAGTTGAAGCCGTATACACTGCAAGCTAGACAACCTCTTTTGTCAGAATCATCCCCTTGGAAGAGGTATTAGTGGGTAAGCGAGCCAACCCATTTGGCACTGTGAGTGTTGTGTCCTGAAACGAAGTCTTTCCATCAACAACTTCGTAAATAATAGTACAATTTATGCATTGAGTTCTTTCGAGCTCTGATTAGAAGTTATGTATCGCTCTAACTCCTCAATTATGTCGCGCTATGACGCTGATAAGTGTGACAGCAGATTTGTAAGGCCAAGAAAGAGGTGAGATTGAGCGAGGGCCGTTAGTTGCGCGACAAAATTGAGAAGGGACGGCTTGCCATCCTGTCAAGTGTTCTAGTGCACCAATCTCGCTTCTCCCACAAACCCGCTTCCGTGTAGAAGTGGTTAGCCGCTAACAAGGGCATGATTGTAAAGTGTAGGCCGAGGATGCCAAACTCCTGGCCAAGCATGAAAATAGAAGATTGGCAAATACTATCGGCATAATGGAGAAGGCTTTCGAACGGCGTCTCGGACGCTTTAGTTTCGCCATCATTTGGAGGCAGATAGCTGTTCCCTATCACTCTAGAGGCCGCCTTGTGGCAGTGCAGCCTAGCCTCACAATAGAACGTGATCATCTGGGCGTCAGTGAGTTTCTGATAGCAAAGCATCTCGGTAAAGGGCTGCTGCGACGGGTCTTTTGAAGGCCTTGACCATAGCAACGGACCGTCTCGGCTTGTGGTTAGATCATTCCACCACAGGTCCATGGCAATGTCGATATCGCGACGCAATCGATAAAAGCACACAGTTTGGTCGTTGGATTGTGCGCTTGTGCCAATTCTTCTGGAGAGCACGGTTGAGGCATGAAGCAGAGCGGGCAGTTGTGAGACACTATCGAGCAAGCGGTGTAAGTGGGTTTTGGGCATTTTTGCCCAGGGCACACTCTGCCATTCTGGGGCAGCTAGAAGTGTTGGCTTCTCTGAAATAATGCTACCTATGGTCTAAAGCCGTATGATTAGCTTTACATACAACCAAATGAGGTGTATACTTTGTTATGTCCTACTTACGACAGATACACGACTGCACAGAAACGTTTCATGGATAGCTCCCTCCTGGACAGCTGCGGGGCCAACATTTTCAAGAATGGAGCAGATGCCGACGGAATGACGTAGCCATCCGTCGCCAGCAGCTGCTGAGCTCTCCACGGCCTGATATGAAACGTTAACATTATAGACAGACATATAAAAGCATGAAGAAAGGATTGCCCACCAACCTCATATATTTGCAGGACAACCGCGGTCATTAAAGCACCACGCCAATTGTTCTCTGTCAGCTGGCCCTGTCGTAGCTCTGCCAACGCCTTCCCATATAGCTCCATCCCAACGGCAAGCGCTTTGTTATCGTTCAGTGACCGGGCCAAAACGACAGTGCCGAGCGCGTCTGTTGCTCTGTCGAGCTGTCTATACCTGCCTTGGCTAACGGATAGGCTCTGCAACCAACGAAGTGAGAGCTCGTACAGCAGGGGTTTCTCGGGAAGATACTGAGTCAGAAAGCTGTGGAAAGCATCAAGACGATTGTTGTTTGGGCACATGGGGATAGAGACGGGGCTTCTCATCAGCTGCTGCTCTTCGATCTGGGGTTCCAATTGTGGCGCAGGCCCGTCGTAAACGACGAATATGAGATCCCTGGTGTATCCTTCACATACTATCCCGGACCGAAGGCATCGGCCACATTGAGGCCGCTGATAATCGCACTGCATGATCGTCAACGTAAGACAATAGTACGTTATTACGGGAGGATGCAGTGCGTGCGACCTATGTACAACTTGCCTTGACTTTCCGCCGTTGGCATGTATGACAGCGTGGAGATCTGCGCGGGCGGAGCTGCATAATAAAGGATAAAGTCGTGCTTTGAAGTATTATGGACGCGATGAGGGCTGAATGTGACAAGGAACTACGATGCGAGAGGGAGAAGGTTGGACAAGTGGGTGCAGACTGATGACGATACTTACTCCGTAGTTGGTTAGTTAGTTAGTTAGTTGCTAACTTAGTATTCCTTTGACTCCTCAACCCACATGCCTGCCCTGCCCTCTTTACACAGTGCGCCCGGTGTCCCGTTCTTGCCAATTGAGCTAATGTTCCTCACTACAACAAATTACCTAGCAGCCAATACTTTTGGCGTTCGTACCCCACGTCTTAGCATGTCAAGAGAGGACCACCGTCAGCGTCAATCCGAGGTCTTCAGTGGCTATGTTTTGGCAGAAAAGTTCAATCTGTAGGGTAGAGGCCTGACATGAGCCTACATAGGCGCAGATCCACTCTGAACAGCGATGTGTTAGTACTCTGCTTAACAACACTTGACAGCTTCCTGAAAGGTGACGAATCTTGCACTACACGACTAGATAATAACGTGATAGTGACATTTTGCAGCTATGGATGACGCGAATTTCTCCTCTCATCAGACTAGCAATTAGGTGGACTGCAATTGTTGCAACTGTTGCAACGGAATGATAATTTAACAACGACTCTAACTTATTGATGTTGACATATACTCGTATTATAATAACCTCTGAACATAATACTAAGGGTTCTGTGCGGTAATGCTGGACTTCTGTACATACGAGACCTTAGATCCTAAGGCCCAGACCTTGTCAATGTCCAAAGTGTTGGAGATATTTAAAAGAGGGTTAGAGTGGAGCAAGAGCAGATCGGCTCGCTTTCCAACCTCAACTGAGCCTGTATCATACAGTCGGTGCCACTTGGCGGCGTCTCTTGTGGCGGCGTTGATGGCTTCAGCTGGTGACATGCCAACAACATCGACCAAATTCTGCAGTTCAAAGTGCAAGGTCAAACCAAAAGGCATGTCAACAAAAGCTCCGCCCGGTATCGATCTAGTTCCAACGGCGTCGGTTCCCGCGATAAGGGGTACTCCTCCCTCATATAGACGCCGAGCGTTGACCTCTGCGTGACCAAGGGTTCGATTGGAGCCTGGGATAACGGAGAAGAACCGTTGTAGAGCAGCGTTGCCGTATGAATATTTGAACACATTGAGGGTTGGCGTGACAAATTGTCCCTGCTTCTTGATCTGGCGAATAATTGCGTCGGAAAGAATACCATCATCGGGCACATGCTGTATTCCATCGGTAACACTTTCCACAGCTTGCTGATAGGCATACACACTGGACGCATGCGTCATGGTTTGCTTGTGGTATTGACAGTGCGCGGTCTTTACCATCTCGATCTGCTGCTGCGTGGAAGGACCATTGACCTCGGCTGTAATTTTCATGTAGTCGCTTCCGTTGCCAAATTGCCACTGCGTAAATTCGGTCACGTTGGTAGTCGGGTAAATTAAAGTGTCCTTTGGCCGAGCAGGATCTTGTTTTTCATGGGAGCTGTTCTTCCCAACGGCTGATCTGCCGGCACGGTAGAAACTAGCCAGACCTGGCTGATGAGCCATGATGTCGCACTGCGTGTAGTTCCCGCAATTCATTTGCATTGCTGACGTGCATCCATACGAGGTGTAGTTCTCAAGGGATCGGACGTCCGTCAGGTGGACGTGGCTATCAATCAGGCCTGGGATCAAAAACTTGCCAGTCGCATTGACTGTAACCGCAGCGTCGGCGCAGCTTTGTGCCTCGATGATGTAACCAGCATCGATGCAGACAGTTTGTGGGGGGGTGAATTTGATGCCATCAAAGACACGAACGTCTTTGATTGCCGTCTTGACACAAGTTTGCGGCGTTGATCGCCTTTCATTGTTCGTTGTTACGTTCGTCTCTTGTGGCGTATGAAAAGGGCAACCGACCGCGAAAGCTGAGAGGTACAGCACAACAACAAACGCTGCCATAAATGCTGACCGCATATTCGCTAAAAAGGCTCAAGCTGTTTGGAGAATTTGAAAGAAGTAGTAGCTTTATTGTAAGGCAGAGTATTTTCTGGAAAGTAGAGGTTCTGGCTTTGCAAGTTGCTGGGCAGAGATGGCAAGATGTCTTTTGCGCATTTCTTCACAATATTAGGCACAGCAACTCGGTATTTTATATCTAGAAGCAATGTATTCCAGCCACCACGCGAATAATATTGCGGCATGCGCAGTGAAGCCGCGTCTTGACATCTCGTACACTAAACTCCTACCGGGTCAAGCGTCAGTCCAAGCCCAGCAGGGCGGAGCCATCGCGCGGCAGTGGCTTTACTGCCGGCACTGATGACGCCTATGCGGCGCAGGCTTTACTTATACTACCGTCGGTGAACCAGGCTGAGTACTCCGTAGTAACAAATTATTTAGTGGCGATACGGCGTAATTTCCGTCTAACTCCGGAGCGGCCAGGCACACGGTACGGTGCCCATATACTCAACACCAGCAGCATGCAAGGCACCTCAATTTGAACACTAGACTTCGTACACTAGACCATCCTTGGCCGACGCCTGTTGCATCCCACTTGGCGGAACGCCGGAGCTCTCTTTTCTATCATCAACGACGCGATCCGCTTATCTTGGAAGAGGGACTTGACCCTCTCACGAGCCGACTTTGTCCTTACAGCCCTCGCATATACACCATGCCTTCCCGTCGTTTGCATTCGAAATCCCGAGGCGGATGCAGACAATGCAAAAGGCGGCGCGTCAAGGTGCGTCATATGACAGGGCTTCTCTATCACGAAGTCGCTGCTGACCTGGACTAGTGCGACCGACGGGGGCCAGTTTGTACAAACTGTTCGAGAAGACGAGAGGACTGCGTCTACGGGTTGCAAGACGCAGCTCCGACCCTTCCGCCTCTTTGTACCGCAATAAAATTAAACAATTCTCTTTCCATCCCAATGATTACTCCTGGAGCCTTGCTCTCTCTTTCTCCATCAAGCAACAATGCCCAAGAATGGGACCAGCTTATTATGAAGGAGACCAGCAGGACTCCGGCCTTGGAGCATGCTTTCCGGGCACTGAGCGCGCTATATTGGCATGATAAGGCGCCATATAGATCGAATCAGAACTATCTAAGTGCTTTGACCCGCAACATCACAGCGATAGGAAGCTTTCATCGGTCCTTCGTGGCCGCACGACAGCAGAGCTGGGTGGCTTCCTTGGTTTTTGTCATGGTAATGGTAGCGTTTCAAACCCGCGTCATTGCAATCGGGCCCAATGACAACTGTATCTTCGAGTCAGTTGTGGCACTGAGATGCGCTGCGCACTTTGCGCAAACCGCCGCACCCGCCTTCATAGAGTCCCAGTGGGTTGAACGTCAGAGATCGAGACAAAACCCGAGCGATCGGCGGGACGACCCACCTGATTCTTGGCACTCCCCAAATATAAGGAAACTGAATGTCTTCGTCAACGGCATGGCCCGTAGCGATGCGTGGGACGACACGCACAGCCAAGCCGCGCTCATGTTGAAGACATGGGTCAACCTCACCCAAGGACGACCCCGGACATGGAGCCATATTGTATGGTGGCCAGCGTCAATCAGCCAAGAGTTTGTACAGCGGCTGCAGCAGAGAGAACCTTGTTCATTGGTGATTGTGCTGTATTGGTGCGCATTCATGCAATACACGCCAAGCAGCTGGTTTGTCAAGAATTGGATATTTACACTAGTGAAGGACGCCATGAACAGCCCTGGAGTCGGGGAAATGGGCTTGCCACATTCTTTGTATCATGACTTGCCAGAATTTGGAGACTCATGAAAAGCATGACTTTTCTTTATGAGACTTCATCAGCCAATCCTGTGTGCGAAAGTAGCACCACAACCTCGCTATGTGCCTTGGATGGAAGCTGCCTGGAGGGCGAAGCAATGCGGGGCATTCCGAGCCTTGACATCACTGTTTTTTCCTAGAAAAGCCTGAAAAGGAATACCGTCATCAGATTCATCTTAGTGGGTATATATCTGGTAGCATTTTTGCAAGTCGTTCCCACTACTATTCCATCCTGCCCTGCTTATATGTCTTGCAGCAGAAGCTCGTAGCTCCGCCAGAGATAGCAACGAACAAAGACGGCAGACTACTTCGAGGCCCGACAGCTGAAACGTAACG
Organism: Conoideocrella luteorostrata; assembly: GCA_032433595.1. Classification (NCBI taxonomy): domain Eukaryota; kingdom Fungi; phylum Ascomycota; class Sordariomycetes; order Hypocreales; family Clavicipitaceae; genus Conoideocrella; species Conoideocrella luteorostrata. The sequence continues at coordinate 79,565 of JASWJB010000092.1, forward strand.
TGAAGTGCAGATTTATGAAGTGGATAAGATGCTTAACGCTTTCTTGTTCGTGATAACCACACGATAGTGCGAGGCGCTCGAGACTCCTCAACGTCTTAACATCTGTGGCTTGTTGCACTTTGGGGGTTTGTGCGGTTATTTCCCCACAGATGTCTCCGATGCGGTCGATGTAATAACAAATGCTCAGCTAGAAGCACGCGTATAGCGCAACTAGACCTCGGCAGTTCTGATATGGAGACCATGGTAGGCTTAACTGTTGGAATAGTAGTGCAGGTACAATCACGTCGAAGAAGTGTTTGGATCGAACTGCAATGCCCCGCATTCTCTCCGCGTTAATATACTAATATTCGTGTGGCGATGGCTCATCTCCCGGTTCCAATATAGGGGTTAAGCCGCCCAGCATGTAAATCTCGTTGCTTAAGGCCACGATCTGGCCTTGCGTTTCCCAGATCGCAGGTCAAGGGCAAGTGCAGCTGTCGCATCGATTGACCATGCCCTAATATAGTGGCCTTGCATGGCCGACATAACTGGCACACCAGTCTTGTATCTATGCTTGCTATGCATGGGCTCTCTGCTTGGGAGGCATTCTGCGTGGGAAGCACAATGCTTGGGAAGCGCGATGCTTGGGACGCACATCGAACTATCCAGATCGTGCTGACCGCCATCCAGGGGGGTGATGCCACCGGAGAGGCCCCACCATCAGTGGATGTAGCGGCCGCAACAGTTCTTGTCCCACTGGGATGGTCCTGCAAACCGATCTCTGTAGTGGATGGGACGCGCTCCTTGGCACGAATGCTAGATTTCGGCTGCACGATCGGCCCGTGCAATAAACAGTTAATAAACATGGCCTTGTTCACACGCACCTGCACTATCTTTCTCTTTCACTTTACGCAGTCTTTTCGCCTAAATATGGAATTTTCTGATACTACAATTTTGAACTCTTGCCTGCCCACGACGTTGAACTCGCCCTCAAAAGCACTCCTCGGTGCTTGAGAAGCGCCTTTGTACTGCCAACATATCGGTGACTGGCTACCAAAGCTGCCAAGTTCTTTAATAACATTATGGAAGCGAGTATCGGCCGGCAGAGCGGGCTAGAAAGCGCGGCCGAAGGGACGTTCACCAAGGTTGTTGCCAGGGAAGAATGAGCAGAGGATAATTTGACTGAACGAGAGCATGCAAGCATCTCAGTTAGCTAATGTGTACTTCTTTATATTTCTGGCCGCTTTCGGTGAATTTCTGCCATAGTTGGTATTTTGGTATTGTTCGCCAGTTTTTATGTACGCTGCGAGCTCGCCACGACTGCCCAGCGCCGCCCCGGCCCAGTCGCGTCGCTGTCACTCGCCTGCAACACGTTATTCCAGTGTGTCCCCTTTCGTCCATGCTTCTGTCTACTCTTTCCAAGTCTTGGATTTCGCTTGGGATAGTAGTTGCTATCACCGCAAGATGGTCGTCACAGCTTTTGAGCCCGGAAATGGCAATAGACCATCTGACGACCGAGTTGCTCTTGGTGATTCGCGCAGGGTAGCTGCACGTACGTCAGTATTTTGTCCACGTCCTCGGACTCAAGTGGTCAGGTGCCAATCAGTCCAGCAATACGGAGTTGTGCACATTGCCAGCTCTTGGGATCTGAAATTGTCGTTTGCATGATGAATTGGCATAATTCTAACCAGGATGTCCGAATGTTACGTTTACTACTCCGTAATTCGTATAAACTAAGAGCTGGTCCTCACCTCTGGCTGGTCCAGTCAAATTAGACAGGTTCCCCTCATCCAAACTTACCCAACGCCGTGCCTAAGCCTTGTCAATTCCCCAGTACCTGGGCGTGCAACTGCGCATGGATGACAAAAAATAACAACAACAACAACAATAAAAACTAAGCACAAGTCCCAAGAGTCGGCGCCGCCATGTCAATCGTAGAAAAGCTCCGTGATGGCCTAAAGTACTGGGAGCCGCGGCTTGTCCAAGGCATGGGCCCGCCCGAGAACGGGCTCGACGAATTCTACGTCTCGGTGCCTCTACCAGATGGCTACAAGGCCCCGATCAAGGTGGTTCGACCCAAAGACAATCAGTCAACGTCTCAGAGACCCCTCATTGTCCTTTTTCACGGGGGAGGCTTTATGGCAGGGTCAGCAGAAATGGTGACGCGGCCAGCGCGCGACTTCGCAGAACGATTTGGGGCCGTCGTCGTCGGCGCTACGTATCGTCTTGCTCCGGAACACAAATTCCCCACCCAGTTCCAGGATGCCTGGGACACTTTGATTTGGCTATCGACAGCTGGGCTGGAGACGCTTGGAGCGCATCCCGAGCGAGGATTCATTGTTGGTGGCGTTTCTGCTGGCGGGACTCTTGCCGCGGCGATCGAACAGCAAAGTGTCGATCGGAACCTGATCCCGCCCCTGACGGGAGCTTACATCTGCATACCAATGCTGCTTACTGACGAAATTGTACCGCAGAAGTACAGAGACCAGTGGACCTCGCGCAAGGATAACGCGGATGATCCTGCTGCGACGAAAGAATTGCTGGAACAGACCATGGTCAGCTTCGACCCCGACGTCAAGTCGCCACTGTTCTCACCGTTCAGCGCCCCAAATCCGCACAAGGGCCTGCCACCTGTTTATATACAAGTGGGCGGGAGGGATCCCTTGCGTGACGATGGCTTGTTGTATGAGAAGGCTTTGAAAGATAATGGGGTTCGGACAAGACTCGACAACTACGCGGAAATAGGTCATTCGGCATGGACAATCTTTTCGGACGGATCAAGCCCCAAAGAGCTGGCCCCAAACAGCATGAGGGCCATGGAGTGGCTCTTGGGGAATGGCTTGAAGTAGAATTGTTCCAAGCTTAGCTTTATGACTTAGGGAGTAGCTCTCATGCAGAATAAATAAACACGCGGTGCTAGACTTTTGGTATTTGGTGCGGAGCTAGTATAGTACTATCCAGTGTCTGCCTCCATCGAATGCAGAATCTCCAATCCATGAACAGCCTAATGAAAAGAAAACCTGAAAGCCAGCAAGTAGTAGTCTGCTGGACTTGAAAGTGCCACAGCAGACAAACCCAAGAGACAGAGGCCTGTTGTCGTGGCCGCTCGCGATTTGCTGCCAGATGCCAGCAAAAACATTATAATCCAATTGAAATGAGAATGTAAGGGAGGAATTTCTCGTCGTACTGGCGGTCGACTTGTTCTCGGTCTCATCTCTGCAATGAGGCTAAGTCGTGGCCTCCCTGTGTGGTAGGTCGTATGACCCTTGAGAAACGTTGCTGACTTTGTCGGAAGGAATTAGACGTGTCCAGTTTATTGGCTGCGAATCCAACATTTGACCCATTTGTACGTGTCTCGTAGGGCTTCTCTTCCGGATGGGCGGTACAGGAGTCTTTTCCCTCATATGGTGAGCTTGGCTGAACCCGCCTTTACTGCTGAAAATAATGACATCAACTGGACTTGTTTCCAGCTGCTCATCAACCAAATATTCGTGGTGCTGAACCCTGGCGTTTCCAAACAAAGATGCCGCCACATGGAGCATATTAGGGGGCTTCCATTTCATGAGCAGCAAGTCTCTGTCCGCGTTCGTCGACACGGGGATTCGGCACAATCGTCCATTCTCACCAAATGAAAACCGCGCGTCAGGTTCCAAAGAAGAGAGGCGACACCTGTAATTATACGGCGAATTTGAGGCATTATACAGCCTGGCTTTTCGGATTGCGACAAGATCTTCGTTGAAACAGATCTTTGTTTGGAGAACTGTGTAGGTCGCACTTATGGCAGTCTCCGTTTCCATTATTTTCCGGCAGCGCCTGACAGCATATTTATCCATTTCAAGGCAGACGTTCTCAAAAACAGCCATTGTACAACAATCAGGTGAGTCTTTCAAGAAGCCGACCCATGTGTGTTCAGAAGGGCTGAGAGTTACCATTGACTGCCCGGCTGGCGTTCCGTGGACCCAAAAGATATCGAATCCTCTTGATTTATCTCCAGTCTCAGACAGAACGTCCAAGCAAAGTGATATTGCCTTGCCCATGCTTTTTCGCCAACCATCGTCTGCTTCATGTTCTCTCCAGAGCCTGTAGAATGCGGTGTGATCTGCCGGCTCGAGTGATTTAAAGAAGGCTTCACGACACTCTTGACTAACCCATCTAACAGAGCAACTTTCCAGATACTTCCGCATCGTTTGGGATCCTATAATACTTATCAGCCTGCGGCGACGAGCATTAAGCGTGCATGCTGAGACCTCTACGCCTAGAAACTGTTCCAACCATTGCGGGTTTCGACTTTCAGGATCGTTCTTCCATGCCTCAACCAGAGTTTGTTTCCAGGTTCTCTCTCGGATCTTATAACTGCGCTGAGCTCCGACAGTCACTCCACTCCAGCTTCCCTGAAGTGTATAGTTTTCAGCATCGAGGTGTTTGGCTCGGGGTATTGTCCCTGGAATATGAAGCAAGCCTGCGTCCTTCAGCTGCTGCTTTACAATATTGATGGAAAGGCCGCAGTCCTTGGAACTCAGTCTTGTGCCAGCCCCAATCAACAGCGTAGAGTCATGCTTTATTGGTTGGCCCCTTGTTCCGGGCGAGTCATTAATTTTGGGACTGTTGGTACAGCTCATCCAGTGACACAGAACCTCATGGTCATGAATGATAAGCTGAGAATCGGTTTCCGAAGATTGATGAGACCATGGAAGAATAACTCCGTTCCCAACCCAGTATTGAAAGCCATCCGAAGATTCCGGACCTTCCAGTGATGAGCGCCACATGGGCCCCCAGATGTCAGCAAACGTCTCAGCTTTCGTCGAAACGTACAGTTTCGGCTCTTCACTGGACCTATTCGATACGTCTTGTTTCTCCAAGACCCAGGCTTTGTTTCCGCTGAGAAACCCTTCAAGGCATTGAAAGGACCTCTGGCGGAATAATAACTGTTGAGGCAAGAGTCCATGTAATTCAAAAGATTTGAATTGGAGGTCACCAACGTGAGCAGTGGCATAAGATGCTACTGCAAGATCCAAGATTTGTACAGTAAGTCGCCATCGATCTATGAATGAAATAGCAACCGGGCCCAATCCAAATATCCGTTCAAATGTCATACAAATATCTATGATTTTTATCGTAGGCCCGTTGATTAGACTTCGTAGTGGCTCGCGAGCTTCCAAAAGATTAAGCAATGCCTTCTCAGACGCCGCTGCAAGCTCCAAGATCGTGTATATCTCAATTGAGATCAATCTGGCAACATTGATTCGAAAATGGTCCCTAACAAGTATGCTGATCCTCTCTTCGCAGTACATAGCGGCCTTCATAGCGTCTATATTGTCACAGACGCGGAGAATAGTGTTCCGAGTCTCAATTAAATGGACCATATCATTTAATATGTAATTGGAGTTGAGGTTCTCAGAGGTGACGTTCCGTTTTGCAGCATTAAAAATGCTCTCAACATCCTGATCTCGACAGACTTTCCGGGATGACTGTTCTGGGAATGGAATATCGATGCTTGAGCGGAAGGAAAATTCCTGCATAGAGGATATGTCATAAGTCTCGACAGAATAGAACTTTAACATAGACCTGGCTAGCACCTCCTCTTTTAGTTTGTCCAAGATGCCGAGATAGGCTCTTGGATTTAGTAGACGTGCATCAAGCCATTTCACCCCATCATTAGGAGGCTGTTCATTCGCCTGCTTGCCAGTTTTCTTCTGCGGCCTAAGCTTACTTTCACGTGTTGCACGACCAAATTCTGTAGTATTCCCGAGCTCATCGTCGGAGGGTCCTGAATCGGAACTGCTCACAGTTTCGAAATTTGCGTTAATTGCAACCCTGATGTCCGTGAAAAGTTGAGCATCATCGCTGGAGCTATAGTCGCTTGGAGTTGCGTCACCAGAGTTGGTGACGACTCTGCCTTGTTGGTCCAGCCTAGTGGGTCTATGATGGTATTCTTCAGCTGTCTGTTGCTCGCCACGGCTAAGATCCTCGCTGGGAGCTTGACCGATGTAGTGTTCAGTTACATCATACGGCCCCTGGCTAGATGAATACTGATCCTCGGCCCTTCTTGAAACCACCACCTTGAGTTTTAGACGGCTCATCTTGTCCATGGAATAGGAGCCCTCGTCTATAAAACCGCTCATCTCGTCCATGGAATAGGAGCCCTCGTCTATAAAACCGCTCATCTCGTCCATGGAATGGGAGCCCTCTATAAGACGGCTTATCTTGTCCATGGAACGGGAGCTCTCGTCTATAAGAATGCCTATCTCGTATCTGGAATAGGAGCCCTCGTGTATACGACGACTTATCTCGTCCATGGAATAGGAGTCCTCGTCCATATTTTGGGGTGGAATGCTGATCACGATTGATCTTTTGCTTTTGTTCTAAAGGCAGAAGCTGAAGCTAAGATGCCTTTGAAAATGGTGAGTGCTGCAGACTGTCGTGTGTGCCAACCAAATGTTTCATGATGAGGTGGGAACAATTGACCAATTTTTGACAGTTAACTCAAGGGAGGGTTTGGGCACCTTTTAGGCATCCAAACATAGTCTCCTAACTTGGGTAACTTGGGGGCGGTTACCTAAGTGGTGGCGGTGGCGGTGGCGGTGGTGATGATGGGGGTAGTGATTGGGTAGTGATTGGGGGGGTGGCGTTACGCGACATCGGATTCCGCCTCGCAAGGCGCCTCAGCATAACTATGGTATGCGGCATTTAGTATTCCAGCTTTTTGAATCGAATGCAATGGAACATATACACAATATGGGCAAGTGTCGCCACTTGGGCTGAGCTCGTTACAACTGTGCATGCAGTGAGCCGTGTCCACCTGGCTGGTGGAAACACCGCCGCTGACGGTTTCCGGCGATAATGGGCTCGCCAGATGTATCTATGAGGACTTACTTGGCAAGTAAATCAAATCACAGGTTTCATTGCCGTTGTCACCCCAAATACGCTGACTGGAGAAGGTGAAAAGCCATTGTCTCACTGCAAGCTTGCTGACTGGATCAGTGTTACATGATCATGATAGCAAGATTTGGACACCACGACAGAATTAAATGCAGACGAGCCGCTTTTCGTTTCAGCTCTCGGCGTTACTCTATCCGACCGTAATGGCATAATACCCGAGTGTCTGTCTCGGGCATTAGCCGAGAAGACAAGTTTTTGAGCCTTGTGTTTCTTTCATTTTCCATTTATCCTAGCCAAATTAGTATAATTGGTCAATGAGCAACCAATAAAACGTCGAATCAACGTGCTGATAAGCCACAGACTAAATGCTTACGGGGGCCAAAAATGTGTGCGACCTGAGGCTGGCAATAAGACAAGGACACGTCATCAACCATTTTCAACGTCCTGGACTATGGAAAATTTATTCATATTCCTAGATATTAGATTGGGGCGGTGGGGTTTGGTAGTATATATTAACACTTACGTTGTTTGGCGATATTGTAGCCGCAAGCATCAACCTTTTACCCCAAAGGGAAAAGAGGTGGAGGGAACGGGAAAAAAAAGGAGGAGGGGGTAAGCTAACCTGTATTGTAAAAAATGTGGAAGGGTTGCTTATTTGTGAAGTTGGGACGGCGTCCGAGTCTGGGCTTATTGGTCGGTATTGTCCATGACTGAACGTGGTTACAGAGAAGCATAATAGAAGAGTGTTATAGAGTCGTTTATTTATTTCACTAATTTACAGGAGGAGATAAGATCAAATTGTCGAAAAATTTAAACTGCTGTTAGTCTTGGCGTTGGGTTTGACAAAACATACGAGTGGTCGTAAAAGCTCTTCTACGGAGCTAGTTTTCTATGTGTGACGTTTTTGAAGACTGTGGCACGGAACGCTGCTTTCAGAACCGAAAACCTGAGTGTACACTAATGTAGAGGCTAATGACATAACGGGGATAAATTTCTATTCAACCTCAAGACAATATTCTAGCTAGGATCCTATTTCAATCAGCCAGGATTCCAAGTTATCCATCAGACGCTCGCCGATGTCTCGGTCAACCGCGCAATCCTGCCAGCTGCATGTAACGCACATTTTCTCGCCCCTCACTGTCATCACTGAAATTGATAGAGCAGCAGAGGCTACTTCGGCGCTCAACACCAGCTCGCCGCGACGAATCGACCAGACTTCTTCCTGTTCTATTTCTAATTCAGGCGTCTTATCAATATCACCGTCAAGGATGCCGACGTTACTGATGAGCCATGATAGGTACCTTGGTTTTCGTGCTTCACTGTGTAGCTGGGGTCGCCAGTCGGAGACAAACTTCATTAAAGCCATCAAGTCGTTCTGTACTGCCGAGTCCAGCCTAGTTTGTATCTCCCGTCGAATTCGAGCCGAGACAGACCAGACTATATCCGCCACATCTGGAGACAGCTCTAACCCCTCCTTAGTGGGCTGGATTTTGCCTCGGATCATGTCGACCAAGTCGGCATCGAATACATGGTCTAAAACAGACACATAATTACACATCGACTCCTTTGGCTGTAGCCATGGGTACTCTGGGGTTTTAGAGGGTAAAAAGTGTCGCATATCATAAGGTGTTCTGCCTGCAAAACCCTTCGCGTCTTTAAGGGTGGACGTGAGAGAGAGAAGAACTAGAGCATGGAGGAGACCTGTAAGAGTCGTGCGGTTCTCATGACAAGCACTCACCACCTTCGCCACAATTTCGTTGTTTACCGTGAAGGTGTGAAACCGAGTTGCAAAGGGGGAAGTCTGTATGGGAGCCCATGTTGCATGAGTGCTGCTTATTCCGAAAATCGAGCATGGCTTCAATTCCTTCCAGAGAGATTTCAACAGGAATGGTGCTGTCAGAGAGAAAGAAGACAGGATTTCAGGGGGTGGAGGTACGATCCTCGAAGAATCGAGGAGGTTGATTTTCCAGCTATCCTCAGCCTGCTGGGTCTTATGAATGAGTCCATCGCCCTGGACAATTGTTTTGTTAAGATTACGAAGCAGCTGCTGGTGAAACATCTTGCCGCTCATTCCATCATGATGTACATGATTCCAAACATAAAGTAATTCCATGGATTTGGCTGCAGCCTGATATAAAATGACTACTCTCCAACCCGGCCGTGTCGAGATATGGCTGTATCTCGCATCGAGCTGGCATTGAATCGATGCTAGATACTGCGACTCGAGTTGAACGGAGTCGTCACAAGACCTCCAGTCAACGTGATAGTGAAGGTCAAGCTGATCAAGGCGAACAAACTGGGGACTTTTGGAGTTCTCGCCTATGATACCCATCTGCAGATGTGGGTGATCCAGCACAACACGAGCAATCGCATCAAAAACTCGGCTCTTGATCGAGCCGAGTGAGGCAACGCTGGCGAGACCAGATGGCAGGGAATAGCGGCACGCAACGATTGTGCCTCGATACTGGTCGAGCGTATGCAATGCTAGTTGGAAAGATTCACTATTGCTCTGTTAGTTTGCGCCTCTACGACGAAGGCGACGATTGACGCACTTGTAGCCCAGTCTGCGAATTATCTTAGTGCTGGCATGGCCATGGGCCGAGCCTCCCTCTGGAGAAGATTGATTCATGATGAAATCTGGAGATCAAGGAAGCCGAGGAAGACGGGGGAGAAGAAGGAACCCAGGGCGATGTGGATTTCTGATCTGGTCACGATATTGTCATCACTCTCACAGAGATGCAGGATGATTAAATCGCTCATAGCAACGGAGGAGAAAGGGGGATGGTTACTCCGGCTCGGTGTTCCGTGGCCGTATTGTAGATGCGCTAACCGAACACATGTTAATCCTTATAGTCCCAATTATACAGGCTTGATATTGTGCTTTATTATATCCCATCTCTGTTTGTCCCCAATGGGGAGGAAGCCACTCGTGCACCACGATACGCAGGATGCCACCGAGAAATAGACAGACAATTAAATAGTTTTTGATTTGGATCATTGCCACAAGGGGTATCCAGTAAAATATACTTACTTAAAAAAAAAACAGATCAAGGAGTGCGCAAAAACTAACTGGAAACGCTGTGGATTTATCATTCTTATCAATCCGGTAATTGCTGCCATGTTGACCGATGTCCAAACTAAATGATACATGTGCCGAAACACCTCACACACCCTATATTCGCCCAGTGGTACCTCGTGGGTTTAAAGCACACGATATATGCAGTATGGAAGCCCTAGAAGAGAGTACGATCAGACAGGGAACTGATTGAGGTGCATTCACAACACGAGCACGTTAATCAAAATATTGGCATTGAACCCCATACCAGTATCGGACAGAAAATACTTACTAGCCGAGCTATGTGTTAGAAACAAATTATATATAGCAGCTATACTTACTAAACTATGTTTTTAAATAATTATAAGCTTAGAATCATGAATGTGTAGTTAAATTTGCTTGAGATAATTGGACTTGTAGTTAACTGTGTCTACATCATATAATCATTTAGTTTATTAGGAAGCAATTCTATAAGAGGAAGCCTGTTGTACGGTTGTAATTGACGAAGAGTGTATTTTATGAACAGAGCCGCTAGCCTTGGCTGTTTCCCGACCGGGTTTGGCAGCATCCCGATCGGGCAAGGCGCCCATGCCGCTATTCGCCTGCTCCATGGCAATTATATATGAGAATCTCCTATTTCAGTTAAAATTTTGGCTACCTATGACTGCAAGTCCTGCTCTCAACTCTCAGGAAGCACTCACATCGTCCGGTATTTGCAAAGAAAACCTAGTGCGGATAACAGGTTCGTCTCATCAGAACAAATGAGACGTGTGGATAAAAGAGGCTAATGTAAGTCATTGCAGAATCTAAGCTTTGGATCCACCAGTAGGTATTTTGAACAGGACCGCCTTGCCGCCAGGGCCCTTGCCAACCGGTTTATCGACGCGAAAATAGCCTTTTCTTTCTAACTGAATGATGGATCCTTCAGAAAGCTCGGAGGCATTAGAATCAATCTTTGCTTCTGTCCTCTTTGCGGTAACGGGATTTAGGTAGTCTTCCAATCTATCAGTCTTCTCGAGGGAGTCCTTGAGAAGTAGATAGTCAAACTCCCAGAGCTCAGCCTCTGCAAGACCGCCATCGGCCAGCCAGTGGATCTTTTTATGTGTCTTCTTAAAGTCTCCGTCGGGATAAAGCTCACACTGTACCTCGCGAACGATTCCAGTGTCGGACTTGGCAATTTGCCGGACGAACGCGTTTCCCCAGCTCAACAGAGTAATCTCCTCATTTTCCCCAAATGATGCGGCATCCTCCTGGTCTATATGAAGTTGGGAGGCGAACTTCAACATCTTTGTCCCCACACTGGGATTTTTGGGGTGTTTGGGCCGAGACTCGTGCCAAGGCACGTTGGGGCCACCCCGAATGGTGACCAGTACTGCATCCTGTGACAGAACAGCTGTATGTCTAGGAGTGACTGGGTCGATTACCTTCTTATTCATGGCCCACAACACTGTCCAGTCCATCGACACAACGTTTCGGCTTGGTCCTTGCTTTAACATGAATTCTCTTAATGCCTCAACGGTTAGTCCGCGGCGAAGAATACCCCGAACTGTCGGCATTCGCGGATCATCCCAACCATCCACTCTTCCCGTGTCCACAACTTTTAATAGCTTTCTTTTTGATAAAAATGTCCGGATGAAGTTGATCCTTGCAAAATCCCAGAGGTAAACATGACGTAGATCTAGGGCCTTTAGGAACCAGTAATATTGTTCATTTCGATCGGCATACTCAGTTGTCCTCAACGCATGAGTCACACCCTCGATAGAGTCGACTAAAGGACATGCGAAGTCATAAGTGGGATAGATATGCCACTTCCAACCAGTTCTATGATGCGGTTGTGGAGTTTCGCCCGTTTCCCAGCGTGGAAAGCGGTAAATAATAGGATCACGAAGTGAACCATTACTACTATCAAAGGCAATACGTGCACGAATGCAGTGCTTTTGGCCAAATTCAGTACCAGCTCGCATCTGTTCAAAGATAGCGAGACTCTCGCTTGGTGGTCGATCTCGGCATTCACTAGCTAAGCGATTGCGTCGGTCGTCTTTCTGCACCTCAGGGTCTGTGTCCTCGGCATATGCATTTCCATCAGAAATCAGCTTCTGGCATAATTCGTAGAGTTGTTGGAAATAATCGCTTGTGTAAGTGACTTTTTGTGATTTGATCCCGAGGAGACTGAGATCATGAATAATAGAATCTTCAAATTCCTGTCTTTCCTTTTTGGGATTCGTGTCGTCGAATCGTAGGATCATAGATCCTGAAAAGGCATCGTGCGCAAAATAATCGTTCAAGAACGCGGCCTTGGCATGGCCGATGTGCAAATAACCACTAGAGAATATTAGTTGAGAATGATTCAACCTCTTACGGCGACTGGTACTTTTCCGTACGATGGCTCGGGTGGAAACCTGGTAACAAGTCCGTTCTCTGCATCTTGTAATTTGATACTATATCGACCTCCAGACTTATCCAATGCAGCTGCGGTTGTAGCTTTCAATTCGGTTTGTCTGACCTGAGCCTCCTTTTGAACTTGAGGATATGTCTTTTCAAGATAGTTGAACCATCTAGTAATGTTGGGGAACGCTGACTTTCGGATTAAACCGAGTGCAACTTTGTTGGACCACAGGATTGTCCAAAGAGTCTCGTCGGCTGCATCCAACTCGTAACCACCTCCAACGAACGTTCGTAAAGTAAGATGCCTGTTGAACTGATGAAGAATTGGCTCGATGACTTTGAAGTCATGGGCTGCAAGCCCGTCCTTGTATCGAAGAAACTCTTGATTATCCATTTCGGAAGCCGCACAAAATGATTACAGGTTTGCGAAACCGAAAAACACTATGTCATCACTGAATCCAACCTATTAAATTGTAGTATTCTCTGTAAATTTAGAGGCGAAAATTCACTTTACTCGGGATTGTTCAGTGATTCACCTCAAAAGATGTGTTGAAGTGACTCACACTCTTTAGGGCAGCGTCACAAGCCCACAAAGCGTTTTGTTTGCTTCACTTTCGTAGATTATAGCTTTTAGCTAGATCATCATCATATTTTGATCACTATCTTCGATTTCATCACAACATTTCTATTGGAATATCCCGTCAAGGCACGTGGACACATCACATGGCCACCCTAGCGTGCCTCTTTTATACGGCGCGCTCGAGGGCATTCCTCTTCCTCTTCCTCTTCCTCTTCTCTCTTAGACAGTTATGAATGAATTGAATACTTTGTTTGGCCTATTGCTTCGTGCAAGAGCCTTTTGACGTCAAATCAGAAGCCCTGTGCTTCCTACAGTTTCGGCGAAACACCATCGCACGTTCCGAAGCCGCTGAAACCGGCGATGAACCCCACCTAAATTGGTTGGGAGAACAGCGCCTCCCGGATTCTGTCTGTATTGTTGAAATCATCTAAGCGTTGTTGAAATACTGCACTTTAAGGGATCTCCGTGCGAGTTCCGCGGTCATTGTCGCTTAGCTGATGAAGTACTACTGGCGTGTAATATATAAGAAGATGAACATGAATACGCAGCATTTAGATGGGAACTGGCTTTTTTTTGGGGCATTGCACGAGCTTTGTAGTTCAAACCCCAGCGGAAGGAAAAGATGATACACATGGCATCAACGTCGCATTTGCATTTAACTAAGGGGCGACGAAGTGTGTATTGGCATCTAGTAATCTGACTGGCAGTCTGCATTTAAAAGCTTGGTTGAAAGGGTAAGGGATGTTCAACCTTGGGGACTCTGCGGCCCACAGTGCCCATGGCGGCGATGAGTCAACAGTAGATTGCAATGTATGAAGTATAGATGGTTTGAGGCCCACCGTTCCCCAGCAAGATTATTGATAGGCGAAAACATCTGCCGGTAGTCCAATATTTTGTTGGGAAGGAGAGTAACGTGGTGTTGAAAACAGCGAAGACTGGACATTGCAGGCGACATCACTTCGGAATTTTGTCGGAAAAACCGGTATCGGTATTGTCATGTTTGTCTATGGGGTTATTTTGCTTGCCGTGTTGTGAATAGTTCCATGCCAGCCCGAGCAATATTTCTTAAAAGGTGTAGACAGCTACAAGGTCGAACTACCTTGTAAATGAGATCATGCGATGTCAAACTCCTCAAGTCGCAAAATGCAAAAATTAAGGACAATTGACATGGACTCTGAACGGGTGAAACAAGAACAAACACTTTTCTAGGGGCTTGAAGTGCCGATGAAATGAATTGCTGAACAAGGAGACTAATCATTTTATGTTTGCAGGGTATCGTAGATGCACCAGTTACAAGAGCCGTTCTGCTCCCTAAATCTCTATTATTCTCGGAAGCCGTGCAAACTGAGTTTACACGCTACATCGCTTGGACTTGGTTCAATAACCCTGGCCAATTCAGATTTATTTGGTGATGGGCCCTTTCACCCGCCAAGCGGCAATAGGTTGATTAAAAGCGCCGTCGCCGACGTTTCGTCCTAAAATGAACTCCGCAATTCCGCCATATACTTGCGACTGAGGCCCGTTCTGCTTACGCTGGTCGGTAAAATGAGGAGCCTGAGCGCTCTGGGCCAATCGGAACTCCACATTTCTTTGCGATCCCGTCGGCATGTGAAAGCTGTCAAAGCTCTGTGTTTGCAGCGTTGCATTGTTCAATAAGCACAAAACTTTTCATCAAAAGAAGCAAATTCACGTCGTTTATCCCCGGGCAAGAGTGGCGTGTTTTGGGGGGATTGATTGGCTCCAATTACCGATGAATGCTGCGTGGCCGCACATCTCATCTGAGTGAGGCGCACATCAGCGCATTGTTTCATACACCTGTACTCCGTAGAGACATTGCCACTTCGAAGAGAGCATTTCCCCTCACAATCCACATCTACCGCGGGGAAATTTAATGATGGTCATACAAGCGGGACACGCGAGATGCGGACCATCCCTGTCGATCGGGCGTAAGACCCCGCATGGAGATGATCGTGCCTCGTTTCGTGTAAACACGATGCTTGGTTGTGGTGTTGAGGCGGTTGTGTCTTACGAAAAGGGGCTGGCCGTGGACAATGACGCAGATGGATATTCGACTACTTTGCATATAAATAATCGCCAAGCCGCGTTCAATTCAGCCGTTCTCTCAAACACAACAACCAACAAGCTCATCTTCATTTCACAACACCCTGGTGGTATCTACACAATCTTTATTCTCACACTCATTCAACTTCGGACGTCCAGTCTTTCCTTACAAACACGCCCAGACTTTTGGCTTTACTACCTCAAACTTCAAAATGAAGGTTACTCAGATTCTTTCCAGCGCCACGTTGATGGTCAGCTTTGTGTCTGGAGCGGCTGTTTCCGTTGAGAGTTAGTTTGACCAATCCATCATTTTAGGCTTGAAAAGCGTAGACTAACCGTGTAATAGAGAGAGGAGCATCGGTTGGGTTCGAGAACTCCGCATTCGCGGTCAGGGCTGCCCCTGCCCCTGTGTCTGTGCGTGAAGAACCCCCATTACTACGCACGTCTTGACTAGTGCTAACATTCAAGCAGGGCGATGCGAACCTGAACGATGTTATGGACCGTTGGTCAAAGCTTTTCGTTACTCTGACTGGCATCGACAGCAACGCAGTGTCCACTGCTCGCTCCGCAGTCGCTAAACAGGTCAAGGCCGCCCAGGACCATTTGGCATCTGTATGTTAACAGCGAAAGACATTGAACGACTCGTGTACTAACAACACGCAGGGAAACACGGATATCAATGGCCTCATGCGCGACAGTTTCGCCGTAGCCCGAAACCAGGCAAGCTCCACTGATTTCAACAAGCTCGCTGCCACTGGCATCAGCAAGGCCAAGTCGTTCCTCAACGGGCAAAACTTGAACAGCTATGCGCAGGGCCTGTACGACCATGCCAACACCTTGATGAGCGGCAGTGCCTTGAACTTGCGCAGTGTCTCTGACGAAGTGAAGCACACCAGGAACGTGTTCGCTCGAGTAAGTAGCGCAATTCCTGCTGGAGTTCTTGTAAAGCCAACATACTAATCTTTCTGTAGGCATTTTCTAACCCCCTGGACTTTTTGACAAATGCCGGCAAGACTGTTGCTAGCTACCTCCAAGGCAATGACTTGAACAAGGTTGCTCAAAGCTACCTCACAACAGCTGCCTCAACTCTTGGAGCCATGGACTTGAACAGCATGGCTCCCAAGATCGCGACTGGAGCCACCAAGACTCTGGAAACTTTCAACTGGGACAGCCTCGCAAACAAAGGTCTGCAGATGGCCTCCGAGTACCTTGCTTAAAGTACCAAAGAACATAGTCAGGGGCGGGTCGCAAGCCCTTGCATGTCACATTGTCTAAACTAGCAGCATTACAATTGCTGTCTCCATGAGCTCGACACCTTTTTTTCTTCAACGGCCTTTTTAGCACTACGGACGTTCTTTATACTTTCTTCTATATATGTAACTCGTACTGTGTATGAGTGAGTTAGCATTTGGCACGGGTTGGTCTAAAATAAAATACTAGCACATTTGCGGACCGCAATAAGTCATTTTATCGCAACTGATGTGACATGTGATGTGATAGGTGATATTCTAATAGACTACATCAACTGAGTGTGGTTCGACTTCAATCTCAAAGATTTAGCTGTTCCCCGAAATTCTTTAGTGACTTTCTATCCGTTTTCCCAGATACAAGCATTGGTATTTTATTGACACCAATGTACTTTGAAGGCAGCATGTAAGAGGGAAGTACGCCCGAAAGCTTCTCTTTCAACGAGCTCACCAATTGACTTAGACCAGGAGACAGCTGAACCTGATGAGTACTACTGGGGCAGTTTCCGTTTCTATTTTCAGCATGATCAACAGTCTGACCCCCGACTTCGGTAATAAAAGCCACAATCATCGCGTCCTTGGATCGAGCTTTCCGCGCGACGATATCTGCCACGACATCCAATCCAGGAAGGAGCAGCTTGATGTGATGTTCTATCTCACTCAGTTCAATGCGCTGCCCTCGTAGTTTTATTTGCGTATCTTTGCGTCCAACAAAAATAAATCCACGCTGTCCGTCCGGGTCATATCGTACCAAATCACCAGTTTTGTATAGGCGACCTCTTCGCCCCGGCACGCCGCCGCCGCCGGCCAATAACCAAGGCGGATCGTTGATGAATGAGGCAGCGGTCTTATCGGGGTCATTGAGATAGCCTTGTCCAACGAGTGGACCTTCAACTAGCAGCTCGCCGACAGCACCGACTGGCGAGAGCACATTGTGATCGGATGGATCAACAAGCCATATTACCGCTCCTGTTCCGGGACCAATGCTGATGTATGGCTTTCCTGCGGCATTTGGGTTCACCGTGCATCCAATAGTACATTCTGAAGGACCATAGCCCACAACCACTCGCGTGTCTCTACCCCACCGGCGAACATCTCCTACAGAACAGACTTCTCCACCAATACCTAGACTTCGCAGGGATGGTATAATATCTGGATCAAGGATTCTCGCCACAGATGGAGTGATATTGATCATGTTTACTTTGAATTCACGAATTGCGTTGCTGAGGTCGTTCATGCGATCATCTTCGGATGGAATGCATAAACACCCTCCTCGGACCAGTGTGCAAAGCATGCTATCGATGCTGACATCAAAGGCGTATGAAGTAAAGTCTAGGACTCGTGAGTCGTTGCTATAACCAATCGGAGTACTTCTCGCGAGAACGCTAGTTGTGTAAGTAGCGTGATTGATCTGCACACCTTTCGGGACCCCTGTGCTGCCTGAGGTAAATATGATGTATAGTAATGCATCTGGTGGCACGACTGGTAGCTGCCTTGTAGTATCTGTGGATTTCCCCCACGCATGCACCGTTTCATCGTTGACAACCTCGATGACGGAAGTCGAAGCAATATCCTTCAAGGCAAGAGTGAACTCTTCAGACGTGAGTATCACTTTTGCTTTGACCTGTGAAATTATAATCTCTTTTCTTTGAACTGGATAGCTTGGCTCTATCAGCACAAAGGCAGCGCCGGCTTTCATGACTGCCAAAACTGCGACCATTGTCCATTTCGACTTGTCGAAGTGAAGCGGAATTATATCTCCACCAGAGACACCCAGGTTGATGAGATGCTTTGCGATGGCGGTAGAGTACAAGTCAACTTCCTTGTAGCTGAATTCACCATCCCATGAGCATACAGCAGGTATATTTGGCTGCTTCTTGGCCCTATCTGAGATGATGTCGTGCAGGCACATGTTTATAGTTTGCGGGAGGTCTTTGTTCCATTGCCAGATAGTAAATTTATCGAGCTCACTGATGCTTGATGCAGCTGCAATGGACATGCTTGCATCATCTATTTTGGTCAGTGTCTCTGTCCATAATTTGACCAGGTGGTTGGCTAAAAATTCAGCACCCAACGGCTCCCGCCAATGTGGTTGCACATAGAGGCAATCGTCAGAAATGGCTATCTCGAGTTCAATATTGCCCTTTAAGAGATCCAATGTCAGTTAAGCTTTTTTTTTTTTTTCTCAAAAATTCTCAAATTGACAGATCAACCTACCCAAGCTGTTGAGCCACCATTCTCGTCTGACAGCTCGGCTGCCGGCACAGGAGCAATTTCATCGTTCAAGAAAATATCACAAGATCCTTTGGGAAGTTCGTCTTTGTCGGATTGACGGTCGTGCTCTTGTAGTTCTTGAAGAACTTGCAGTATTGTAGCATTTGCCTCCCATCCCAGCTCTGAGGTGTTCAAGGTGAATGTGTTTCTCTTCACACCGTTCTCCAAGAACCCCCAAGAAAATTGAGCACCCGCAGAATGGTTTTGACTATGCAGCACTAGAGCCCACGCAATCAAGATTGCTTCTAGGTGATGTGACTGCAAATTTCTGAGGGCTGTGCGATCTAATCGAAGTCTGTTTGATCCATTCTTCTCCAAACTACGTGGCTCTTGTGCTGAGCCGTCGAAAGGCATGGGCATGGCGGATAACAACCTTTTCGCGAAGCAGAAGTTGTTGAATTAGAACGAATATGTCAACAGAAGAGGGTGTATGAGTCCCCAAATAAACTCCCGCCGCTTCAACACCACACATCCTGTCTGTCTGCTATAACACGACAACGCCAATATGCAATTATCAGGCAAGTAGTAGGTTGTACCCACAGGTACATGTACCAACCTTCATCCTAGTCTTCAGCTGTCTTATGGCTCAATAATACATGGGTCATGTGGGCTTGGCAATGGAGCGACAATAAATGATGGAGCTCGGCGCAGTGATCGCTTCGCCCTGCTTGAATTGGGAGTTCAGGGCCACGTAGCGGATACCGAGTTTGCTTGAGTGCACTTAACGGACGAGTTAGAAAAGCCGCCTGCGGATACCGGTACTCACAAAGTGGGTTCAAATGTGTCATAAAAGCCTCATTTTATGCTTCTTTACGTTTACGTAGTACAATGTGGCGATAACTACTCGTGCGTCAAGCAGGAAGTGGGACTGATGGCCTGATTAGATGTGATTGATTAGATTACCGAAGCGGTGGCGTGGCATGTGGAAGCTGATTCGTCTCATGAGCATCTTATCTTCGAGTTTTCAACCCCGCAGTGGTTAGACCGCCGAATGTAACCGCTTTTTCTCGACTAGAGCAACCGAGGCGACGCAGAGCAGGTACACTTCGTCCGTAAATCGGCCCCATCCATCATCTTGGCAAAAGGGTTGAAACGTATACCTTGGTAATCACCGAGCACTAATTGTGGCTCACACCAAAATCCCGCAAACTCGGCTTCCCGAGTAAGAACCGAAGTGCCTCAATCAGTTTGAGCTCATTTTTTCTCGTCATTTCGATGAGGGGTTATTGCCAAGCCTACTAGCGCTTAGTGCTACGGAAGAAGAATTTGACGGAAGGAAGGTTGAGCCAACACTAGCATGTAATATGAGGGATATTTGATGATGCAATACATGGTTCTTTGAGTAGCAAATCGAAAAGAAAGATACGCGAAATCTTAAACATACATTTCGCTTGGGTTACCTCGCTGGTTACAGAATTACATTTGGGGTTTGCATAAGCTCGATCTGTGTGGAGATCAGTCTCTCTGGACAGAAGCAGGACTGTTAAAGGCAACTGCACGGCAAATAGACCATTGGCTAAAAATTCGGCTTAAAATTGGGCAATCATACGAGAAAAACCAATAATGATCTAATAAATATATCTACTCCATGGTTTTGGGATTCGAAGCGCCGCCATTTTCCGACTGCTTCGAAGAGAGATGGCCAGACCCCGCCTGCGCGACCGCAGGCATCTTGTCCACAACCACTATCTTGTCGGGCGTCATGTGGGACGGCAATTCGCTTTTCATTTTTTCACGGAGCTGCTCCTGAACACTTCGCCGGAACTGCTGTCGCATTGGCTGCGTGCTGAGTGTGTTCTGGGCCCTGCCTTGATGCTCCGTGGGGAACTGGAACAAGACCCTGCCCGACCCTTCCGTCGTTCCAATCTTGTGAAAGATGGCATCGAGACCGCCGCGCTGGGAAAACTGTCGTGCCCAGCTCGTCTCCACCCCGTATCCAGCTTCTTGCGCCAGAGCCTTCAAATCGACCACAGAGAGCGCGGACCGGGATTGCGCTTTGTCACGGATGGACGACTGCCAGGTGGCGGGGTCCAACTGTTGACCTTGGTTATCCAGCCCGTCAACAATGTGCCTTTCGAAGGCAGTTTTTGAGTGGGGGATATTGCCGACCGCGAGTACGGATGGCGTCGACGGAGTCTGCAGCATTTGACGCAGTGAATGTCGTGTGAGCGCCTCGCTCTCATAGTCATGCCACTGACTCTGATCAATCGTGTGTACTTGCATCGGCTGGCCGTTTTGTCTTATATGCACAACCGCAGAAAAGCGGTAGCAACTAAGCTCATTTGTCGCATGCATTGCCTTTGGCAATATTTCCACGTGGCCAACGTAGTCCGGTAAACGATCTTGCAAACCTGTGAAAAATGCCGGGTCGACGAGAAATTCCGTTTCGGAGCTCTCCAATTGAGTCATGACTGCGCGCACTTGGTCAGGAGTGGCTTCACCCCCAAGCATGTGTAATGCTCTTGCAGCCAGGAAGTCTCTGTACTGGGCGTAGGATCGGATGTCGCCGAAAAAGAGTGTTTGGACGCCTTTCAACTGAACCAAGTCTTTGATCACCTTGAACAAGTAGTCCTGAGATGGAAAATACTGCGCGACCGAATTGATGATCACAGTCTCAGGTGACAGGTCCTCGCGAATGAGGTGAATATCGCCCGCTGAGGCATTGTACATTTTGACCTTGCCGCTCAGCATAGGCGCCAACTTGGCTGACTTGGTGATGAACTGAACTGCTTTCTCGGATGGCTCAATTCCAACATAGCTCTGCAGGCCCGACCCCAAGTTAAACAGAATCATGCCGGAGCCTGATCCAATCTCCAAGACGTGGCTTGCCGGCCTGCCATTGAGTATTGTGCCGATTGTATCTTGCAACCACTCTTCCATTTCGACCTTGTCAATTGGTTTTCCATCAAACATCGAGTTCCAGCCAATGAAATCTCGGCCAACTGTTTCCGTTTGTACCTCTCCGATACTTGTATAAGCTTCGTCATCGTATATTCCTCTCCAAAGCTCCACCTGCTTAGACTCTTGCTGCTGACGAAGCTCTTCATTGAGTGGTAGCGTGTCGTCGTCGTGCAATGTAACAAAAGCGATGATTCGAGGTTCTTGGTCATCCACTTGTTGGACCGCGGCGAGTGCTTCTCTGACATGCGGCTGACGGGCGAGGGCGTCCTTCACAGCTTCAAGGTCCACCGATAGTCCACGGATTGCCGCATGCCCGTTTTCTGTGCTCTCTTTTCGTCTGCTCTGCTCCGTATCTCTTGTTGCATTTTTTGGTCCGTCTTCATTTCCCGGCCCTGCGTTGGGACAAATGCGACTAACCGCGTCGCGCAGGATGGGGTGGCTGTAAAGATCGACCACTTTGAGCTTTGGAAGCCCGACCTTGCGTGCCTTGCTCACAACTCTCATTGCGTCTATTGAGTCGCCGCCGAGTTCAAAAAAGTTGTCGTCTAGCCCAAAACTGGCTGCGTCCATGTTAAGCACGGTCGCCCATACTTGACGAAGTCGTTTCTCTACTTCCGACATTGACAGCGGCGTGGGCACATCGCTGCCAACTCCTGCGCTTGCAACAGTCATGGTAGGTAGGACCTTTTGTCAACTCAGTGCTATTAAGCTTGACGAAGTCGTTGATAGCTGTGATGTAGTGTGAAAGTGATGTTTTTACAGCCTAGAATTGTACTGGCCGATTATCTAGTCGTGATGTCGCCGTTGAGGGAAAACTGCCCAGCTGGTCGTTTCCATCCAAACAAGGCCTGGGCAGCCGCGCAAATGCCAAGATTGACGCACATCCTAGTCACATGGAGGCATCCCACTCTTGCACTTTTGATGAGTGCATACATTCACAAAATTATGGACACGGGTTTTGCTCGCTTTCAATTGCCGTACGAACTGGGCTAATACCCACGCTTGCCGTTATCAATCAATGTGGGCCGTAGAATTAGATGCGGGTGGCAGGGCTAAGAGAGATGGCTACACTTGTACCAGAGGCTGAACATGGTAACATTTGGACCTCCCAGGTTCCGTCAAACTAGTTGGCTGCTCCGGCTACATAATGCACTAACAATACCCTTGTCTCCAATATTGTGACGCGTCGTATCGATAGTTCTCCGCTTGGTCTCGTATATACGATATCTTGTTGACTCTCACTAGTTGTTTTGGCAATGGGGTAGCTGAAGTGGCCCCCGCCATGGGCAATACCCCTGTTTGGGTTTCCATGTCATCGAACGTACCAATACCTGCTGCTTGACTGACGAAACACAGAAGCTTGGATCGTCTAATTGAATACCGTGTAGCCGTGAATGCTTAAACGATGAAAGCAGGTCTCGGAGCGGTTGTCACATGCTGTTCGGATTTTGCAGTGCTACGGTTTGGCCCTCGCGCAGACCCTGATGTTCATGCTAAAAAAAAAAAAACACACACGGCATGATACTTCTCGCCCATAATGGCTATCAATCACGCAGAAGCGACGGAAAACGATGCGCTTTCAAATAAAAGAATTGAAAGCAGCGAAAAGCATCATTGGTTTCCCATACCGGTCTTCAAACACCTGAAACCTGAATTCAGCGACTTGGACGTTCTTCTATTTTCTTGGGCACTTCTTTTGTATCGCCAGAATTATGGCGTCGGCGTTCATTTCACTTGCAAGCTGCGCTGCGAGCAGAACCCGAGGTTTGAGCAATTTGATGTGAAGACTGAAGATTTGCAGTGGGACGTAAACAATTCCTTGTCTTCGGCTTTACGACAGACTCAAGCATACGTGAGAAGCCAGCCTTTTCTCCATGACTCACCATATCCCGACGGCTACACGGTTTTCTTGAACGATGAAGGTCGTCCGGACGCTCTTGCCGGATTCCCAGAGAAATCTCTCCGGGAAATGACATGGGTGAGTCTACCATAGCTGCATGTGCAAGATCAACTCTTTTGACTGGATGAAATGTCAGGGCAATGTGGAACTTCAAATACAGTTTGGCGACAATGGTGTTTTCATGCGGCAAGATTGGAGAAGTCCGCTGGGAGGCAAATTTTTAGCAAATCATTTGGCTCAATGCCTTGTCGATATCCTGCAGATCCTACCTACCCATCTCGATTCGCCACTTGAGCGTGCGTTGTCTTTATCGAGCACCGATCGCTCAGTCATTTGGAGTTGGAATCGGGATGTTCCCCCCACGGTGGATGATTGCATCCACAACTTCATAAGTACAAAGGCAATGGAGCAGCCCGAAGCCGAGGCTGTGTGTTCTTGGGATGGCTCACTCTCGTTCCTTGAAGTAGAACGCTTCTCTACTTTGCTGGCGCACTACTTACTGAGTCTAGGCCTGCAATCGGGAAACATTGTGCCACTCAACTTCGAGAAGTCGAGATGGACCGTCGTCGCCATCTTGGCTGTAATGAAGTCCGGCGCTGCCTTTGTACTCATGGACCCAAAACAGCCTATCCAGCGACGACAGACAATGGCATCACAAGTTAAGGCCACTGTGATAGTCACTTCTCGGCTGTACTCTGAGTCTAGCAGCAGGATTGCCCCAGGTGCCCCAGTCATCGCTCTTGATCAAGAGTTAGTGCGCAACTTAAATGAGTCTACTCTTACCACGCAGCTACCTCCTGTATGTCCAAAATCCCTGATGTACATCATCTTCACATCTGGTACAACGGGACAGCCCAAAGGAATCATGATCAATCATAACACATACATGTCTGGTGCTCTGGAACGCAAGAAATCCGTTGGTTACGACAGTATATCGCGGGTGTTGGATTTCACGTCATATACTTTCGATGTTAGCATTGACAGTATGTTAGTGACTCTTCTCAGCGGTGGATGTGTCTGCGTGCCCAGTGACGAGGAGAGAATGAGCGACCTCAGTGGTTCACTACGTCGATTGAAAGTCAACATGGCAAATATGACGCCTTCAGTCGCACGTGTGCTTGATCCTGACATCCTGCCGTCGCTGAGAAGCCTGGGAATCGGCGGCGAGGCATGTTCCATTGCAGACATATGCGAATGGGGCAAGCAGACAAGAATAGTCATCGGCTACGGAGTGTCAGAATGCACCACGGCCTGCACTGTGAACTCAAGTGCCGCGAACAAGCCGTATGTCAGCATCGGAAGCGCTTCTGCTTCTACATTATGGCTTGTTGATCCCAGCGACGATAGTAAATTGGCGCCCGTCGGTGCCGTGGGGGAGATGCTTATAGAAGGGCCCATCGTCGGTGAGGGGTATCTCAATGATCCTGTCAAGACAGCAGCAGCTTTCATTAATGACCCAACTTGGCTGATGGAAGGTGATCCCGGCCATAGCATACCTGGACGAAGAGGCCGGCTGTACAAAACGGGAGACCTGGTACGATATGACCCCGATGGAGAGCGCGGCTTTATTTTCGTTGGCCGACGGGACACTCAAGTCAAGCTTCGTGGCCAGCGCATTGAACTGTCCGAGATTGAATACAATGTTAAATACCTGCTACCTCCTGGAACCGAAGTAGCAGCCGACATTGTTGCCCGGGGAGGCAGGATAAAGGATACTATAATCGCCGCATTTATCAGCTGCGGCGATGATATACTGCCGCAAAAGTACGCGACTGACGATCTGAGCGGCGTGGAACAAATCCAATTTGCGGCTCACATACAAACTATTGTTGACTCCATGAACGAGAAGCTCTCCCGAGTACTTCCGTCATACATGGTCCCGTCAGTTTACATTGGGGTTGACAGAATGCCAAGACTTGTATCTGGCAAAGTAGACCGCAAGTCATTGGTTGTGCTTGGTGCAGCGGCAACCTCGCAAACCGCTTTCCCCACTGCGTCGGATGTGAATGCGGATGAACAAATGACGAAGCCAGAAGCTATCTTGCGACAATCTTGGTGTACCGTTCTTGGTCTAGGAGAAGGCGATATCAAGCCCACCAATAACTTCTTCCATATCGGTGGAGATTCCATCCGGGCCATGAAACTCGCACCGAAGCTGCGCGAAAATGGATTCGCCCTCACAGTAGTAGAGATTTTCGACTTTCCTGTTTTATCGGACATGGCAAAAGTGATGAGACGAGAAGGCAGTCATAAATCTGCTAACTTGAACGAAGTGCCTCCGTTCTCGCTGGTGCGCCAATCCTTCGATGTGGCTGCTCTGATTGGAGAGGCTGCAGAACGCTGTGGTATTGATCAAAGCTGTATCGAAGACATTTATCCGTGTGCGCCAATGCAAGAAATTCACATGGCTTTCTATACGCGATCGAAGGAAGCTTATGTTGCCCAACGTGTTGCGGACATTCCGGATTGGCACTGCATCGAACGTATACGAGCTGCTTGGGATACTGTCTATCAACAGAGTCCCATACTACGAACTCGCATCGTTGAGGTCAAAAACCATGGCTTCATGCAGGTTGTTACCAATGGCAAGATCCAATGGAGATCCAGTTGCAGCTTGGACAGATATTTGGAAGACGACAGGAACGAGCCAATGTCAGTGTCCTCTCCAATGTGCCGCTTTGCTATCGTCTATGACGAGCAGCTTAAAACGGGGTATTTTGTTTGGACAACTCACCACGCAATATACGACGGTTGGTGCGTGGACCTCATCCTGGATCATGTGAGAGCTGCGTACGCGGATGTGCCCGTGATTCGTCCAGCCGAATTCAAGCACTTCATTCAATGGCTGCATGACCCTGCCAGGGAGTCTTCCAAAAACTATTGGAAAAAGCAGTTAGAAGGCGCAACGGGACCCAAATTTCCAGCCATCCCATCTCGTTCATTTATACCCGAACCGGACTCCCATGCAGCGCATTTTGTTCACATGGAGGAATGCGACCGGTCAAAGTTTACTGTTGCTGTGCTTATTAGAGCAGCCTGGTCATTGATATCAGCAGTATACACTTTGAGCGACGATGTCGTGTTTGCAGAAACTTATGTTGGTCGCGCAGTCCCAATTGAAGGGGCTCTTGAGATCGAGGGTCCAATGCTCAGCAGTATTCCAGTTCGCATACGGATCGACCGCACAACATCGGTCCATGACTTTCTACAGTCGATACAAGAGCAGTCTGCGCTTAGGGCCCAGCACGAGCACTTGGGGTTTCAAAATATTCGTCGATTGAGCGAAGATGCTCAAATTGCCTGTGAGGTTGCCATGGGTCTCATTATTCAGCCCAACGCAACAGAAACAGCTGCTTCGGCCGACTCCCAACTCCCGCCGTTTCGCTCTGGAGACATAGTACGAGAGTCTCTGCGCTTTAGCACATATCCTCTCATGCTTGCTTGTGGCCTTGAGCGAAATGGATTCCGTGTTGAAACCAGCTTTGACTCTCGACTGCTTACCAAGCCGCAAGTGCAGAGGGTTCTAGCGCAGCTTGAACACGTTGTCATCCAGCTCGGAAAAGACATGTCTCGCCCCATCAGCGAAGTTACAATCGTAAGTCCAGCTGAGCTAGAAATCCTCTGGGAGGTGAACCAGGGCAGATATAGCGACAATCAATTTTCCGCTGCCGAAAACGTAGCCAAGACGCTCCGTACTGGGGACCAATATCCCACTGCTCAGCAGCCTTTATGGGTCGTGCATCCCTGGAATCATTCGGTAGTCATGCCCATTGGAGCGATGGGTGAGCTGGCAATCGAAGCTGGGAAAGAGGCTGTCATCGCCAAGCAACTATGTACTCCGAGCTGGCTTGAAGAAGGCTCGGCGAATATTCCTGGACACCCTGGTGCGATTTACTTAACAGGAGACTTAGTGAAGTATGACGAAAACAGAAATCTGATATTTATGGGTCGGAAAGACACTCTTATGCAAATAGACGGTCACGTCGTAGATCTAACCGCCATTGACCACGCTCTCACACAGCTTTTCCCAAAAACCTCGAGAGTCAAGAGTCATTCCATAATGATAAACAACTCTAATATGCAGGTGCCAGTGGTAACTGCAGTCATTCAGGAAAATTTATCTGAAGACGCGCACATGGTGGGCCTGGATATACAGACCCATGACACGACGCTCCCAATATCGTCCGCTGTGTCGGAGCATTTGGCCAAAACTATTGTTGGACTCAATAAAGCTATTTTCGAATCTCTACCTCCGTATTCCGTACCTTCTATATGGCTACCAGTTCCTGAAACGACAGCGACCGGCGAGTATATTGACATTAATTCGGTAGAGTGGGTGGCTAGTTTCCTGACCGTCGACCTGGTCAAGGATCTCCGCCAAGCTTATAGCTCTCTTCGATCAACCGTTATGGAGCTCACGCCGCCATTGACATCAAAAGAGCAGACAATGCGCTCCGTATGGTCAAGTCTCTTGAGCATTGAAGAAGATAGAATATCATTGGATGATAACTTCTTCCGACTTGGAGGCGACTCCATTGTGACCATGAGACTAATCTCGTCATTACGAAGAGCTGGTTATCGCATTTCCATTACGGCTGTGTTCGCAAACATGAAGTTGAGAGACATGGCTGACGCAATGACTGAATCAAAAGGAAAACCGGCGACTAAACCCAATTCCTACAATCCTTTCTCCTTACTTGATTACAAGAATGTGGATGGTTCCTTGGCAGAGATCATACAGCCTCAGCTAGCAGTCCCATTATGGAAAATTGAAGACATTCTACCAACAACAGGGTCACAAACTCGAGACGTCAGCTGTACGGTCTACGCACCAAGAAGTGCGGTTCAATACACCGTGCTATACTTTCATAACTCAGTTGAGATGTCACGACTATTGGACAGCTTTCGTCACCTGGTCACACAGCATCCCATCCTTCGGACCGTGTTCGTACAGCACGAAAACCGAGTTCTGCAAGTGGTTATCCAGAACATGGATGTGAAGATCTCCGAGCACAGGCTAGAAGGTCCATTAGATTCTTGCTGTAAAGAAGTAATTCGCATCGATGTAGACAGCGACGTCGAGTTTACATTTGGAGCTCCGTTTCTCAAGCTGCATATTGTTCGCAGCGAAAAGCAGAGCGCATTCGTCATCCGTCTCTCTCATGCGCAATATGACGGCGTGTCGCTGACTGAACTACTTCGACAATTGGAACTACAGTACCAGGGCTCCAGAATCCCCTCCTCACCAACTTTCGCCGTTTACATGAAGCATCTGCATGACACCAAAACCGAGCACATCGAATATTGGCGGAGGACTCTTGATCAGTCGTCACTAACGGAAATCGCTCCGCCTGCGACCGAAAATTCAGGCTCTACTTTCGAGACGAGACTCATCAATATCTCCAAACGTCCCACCGATATCACTCCATCGGTGCTGCTCACTGCTGGTTGGGCTACGGTATTGGCCAAGCACCTGAACATTGCAGATGTTACCTTTGCAGGCATTGTATCTGGCCGCGATGGCGATATTGCAGATATTGATACCTTCATGGGCCCATGCTACCAGTATATGCCCATACGTATCAAATTCGAAACAAACTGGACAGTCAGGCAGCTACTTGATTGCGTGCGCAAGCAATATCTCGATGGCAGCCCTAAGGCTACGTTATCGTTTGAAGAAGTTCGGCAAAATTGTACGGATTGGCCGGCATCAAGTACATTCTACTCGTCCTTCACAAACCATATTAACAAGGAGTTCTTCAACACCCTGCCCTTCGCCAACACTTCATGCCGCATCGATTCGTACACGCCCCATGCAGAACGACCCGGTCCACCCCGTGCGATACTTTTCAGTGAAAATGGCGAAACGTATGTTGGTATCGAGGCTGATATTGATCGCAAGGAGTTCTGGCGGGCAAGGCTTGATGACTTAGCAGGTGCCATTGAGGCTTTTGTTCAGGATCCGCAGGGTTTATGTCACAAGTGAGCAGCTATGGTCATCTGATATGTGGGTATTGTCCTTATCTTTTTGTCTATATTGACGAAGAATGGACCTCTTCTTATAGTTGGAATTTATCTACTAATCTGAGGTTATCGTACAATGGTGAAAGTCCCTACCGTATGATGGTGAATCTTACGATCTGTGGCACTGACGGAAGTTTCCTACGGCAGCATCCGTTGAGTAGATGTTTCGTGATAGTTTAGTATGAATCAGATGCGGCTTCATGCGCCGGTCATTTGAATGCTCTTATGTGGGTCTATTCTCTAATAGTACTAACATTAATAACTACGCTAAGTTCCTAAGGTCATAATTATAATTAGGAGATTTCTCTTAATTTATACCGTATGTTTAAAAAAAATTGAAATGCCGGCTGTACCTTGCCGGAGAACATTGACTAACGATACTGGGGCGCGGCTTGTCGACCCGAAACACACACACCTAGCTCGCGTATACCGGTATCTGACACACAACCAGCAACGCAACTGAAATTCTGTAAAAGGTTCTGGCAGAGACAATAGGTAATTCATAGAGACCTCCTGTGTATTGAGATCAAACTACTGTGCACTTTTATAAAATAATTTAATTATAATAGGTACTAGATTCTTCGGAATATCTACTGTGTAAGCTTTTGTTAGATTATAATCACGCACCTAGGCAAGAGTGTATGGGAACGCTCTGTATTGTACTACGTCGACGCAACAGGCACACCCAAAACTCACGTATGCTGGAGTCTGACATATACCCAGCAACGCTCCGTACACTTCGTGACAGGCTCTCGCAGAGGCCTGCTGTAAATCGTGTGACGTTTCTCTTGCCGAGATTAAATGGTCTAACGGTTTGCTCAATGAGTATCGAGCTTATATAGACTTTAATTGCACATAATAGCCAGAGAACATAAGGCACAAAACACTTAATAATAATAAAAACTCCGGGGTAAAACTTCGTAATTCTTGGCTGCTTTCTTGCGTTCGCTCCGGGCATAATTGCACTACTTATAGCTATTACGTCCCACTTGACCAAATTGGTCAAGTCCAAAATTCACGGGCATTCAATCTTGTCACCCTAGAGGATCTATTCCGCCCACACAGTACAAAAGCTTGCTTTCTAGCTCACCTACTGACGATGCTGCTGCTAGCGGTCTTAGCATGTGACTGGAAAAGGGGTATATTATCTTAGCTTGTAGTCTTAGCTTAGCACACAATAACTCCAACCTCAAGGCTCTCTTTCCTGAGTAGCTGTCGCTGTTCACAGAATTCTTCTATTATTCCTTGCCAGCTATAGCTAATATCTAAGTTGCCCGTGCCGATGTTGTCTATGCCTCTATTAGCCAAAGAGCTAGCGTAGGTTCTGCAGCAGTACAAGATGCTGGGCTTGTGCAAGGGTTCTGTTCCGTATGTTGTGTTAAGTGCGTTATAGATATATGTTTTCCCTCGATAAACTACCACTGCTAGGTATAGCATACTTCGCAAGCTAATTAGTATAGCTGCTAATGCGATTCCAGCAGCACTGTACCCAAGCAGGATATTGAGCTAACCGTTCCAACGTGGCATTTGAGGGCCTTTAGCCGAACGACCTATAATGCTGCACTAAAAGCCCGGGCGGTTAAGCTTTCGGAAAGCTTAAAGAGTTTAATGGTATAATATGTTTAAAGCTTAAGAAGGGAATTATTAAACTAATGCAAATAGCTCTATTAGAGAGAAAATATAGCAGTTTTGTCTCTTGCCTAGGGGGGATTACTGTTTCTCTTATATAAATAGCGTAGTTGGTATTGTTGGTCAATGGTCTCCGGCAAGGTACAGCCGGCATTCAATGTGTTTTTAACATCACTAGGTAACTCTATGAGGAACAAAAAACATATCAAAGTATAAACAGCGTATTTCAATTCTAAAGAAAGTCAGGGAACTTAAGTCTTATTAATATAGGAACTTTTAGTAATAAGAGTTTTTGTTTTAGTTGTAACCTAATCGCCTTTGCTATAAATCCCTCACATCCTCCTTCTTTTTTTGTTCTTCTATTTTTTTGATCTCCTGCATAGCATTTGCTACTAGAGATACTGGCTTATCGTTGCTCCGTTCCAATGCCCAATTTAGTCTTTCAGCAACCTTCGACCAATTGTCTCCAACCCCGTCTTTTAGCTCTCCGCTGCCCTCTCCCTTGCGCTTTAGCTTATTGTCCGTAGCTTTTGCAATCGTGGACCATTCTTGGAATAATTTCGATTCGGTATTTGAAACTGGCGCCTCGGGAATTCTGATATTCGGTTGACGTTTGCTCACCCAATGCGAGGCACTGCTGTTCTGGACTTGGCTAGAGAAGTCAAATCGAAAGTTTTCCAGTGATCTGCAACGCAAATCGTCCCAGAGAAATCTTGAAGTGAAGTGAATATGCAGGCAAAACTCGCCCTGGGCGCCCCGTAGTAAATAGTCGCGCTTTCTTTTCGAAAAGCCTAGTGTAATTATAGATAATACATGCCACCAGCCAGTATATGACTCTTGAACGGTTCCTTTACGCATAGGCGCATGTATTTATTAGCATTTAACAACCCTCACTATAACATATATTGACATCCTGATTAACACACCTTTTGCAGCGGCGTAGTCTCGCAGTTCCATCCTTGAACTTAAGCAGTGTACGTTATTTTTGAAAATAGACCGCGGAGGCCGAAATTGGTGTTTGAATTGGAATAAAGCTTGGGAATTGAACTGTGCTTCCGTTTTATCTTGGATCCTCGAGATTATCCATAACAGCGAGACCGTAGACAGGCCGATGTCTTGGTTTCCCCCTCCGGTGTCTGAATGGCAGCCAACAAAACCACATTGCTGTACCACAGTCTCTTGGTTAGCCTTTCTTTTCCAAAGTCTAGGCTTAAAACTGGCTCTCTTCTCATCTAAAGAGACTGCCACGAACGCATTGTCTATCACAGATGGAATCTCCCTGCTCACGAAAGAAAATTTCTCATGTCCAAGCCTTAATGGGAGACCCATGGCACTGACGGGATCCCATTCGGCTAGAACCGTAATGCGAACAGAAGTGTATCGCTGCTGCTCTAGCGCGTTCAGTTGTTGGTCAAGGATCTTGTTCCAGTTATGCCAGTCAGTGCCGCTTGCCTTGCCCCATCTCTTCCAGGTACAGTACACCATCCACAGAAATGGCAGTGCTGTGTGCCTCAATAGTCCGACTTTGTCAATAAAGCTAGCCAGGCATCGAGCAGCGAACGCGCCGCGGGAAAAGCCAACAAGTATTATCTCATCCTTCTTGGAATTGAAATTGAAGTTGTTGCAAATAAAGCTATAGGCACCTAAAATAGTGGCTGATAACCCTAAATTTTTGTTATTAGGCCACTCACTGTGTTGCCAATAGATAGGTCTTTATGTACTGTACCTTTTCCCGTAGCGCCGGAAAATATGCTGTCTGATGGAAGCGTCGAAAGGGAGCCCACTCCAGGGGAGTAGTAAACTATCTGACGTACCAAGCCAAAATGAGATAGAGCCTCGCCTTCCTGGTTATTTTCTTGAGGACCTGATTCATGTAGAAGGTCAGGGCAACCGTATTTGTCATTTCCAAATTGAGATACTGCTCTCGCGAACTTCGCAACGTTGGTTATGGGCGTATCGGACACCGAGGCATTTTTCCAAGTGCCATCGCAGCAAATAAATAGGCGCTTTTTTTCCCCACGAGAAACAATTTCGTAGTAGTTTTTTTCAGTAAAAGAATCTGACGGTTTTCGGACGTATTCTTTGAATGCTTTTTTTTTGTTCTGGGTCAGCCTCTCCCACCATTCTGTTTCCACCTCCTCAGTCATTATTAATGATTGATGATAAGTACCAAGAACGCAGAGAAAATTTGTGACTGCCCGATAATATGAGTGAGTGTATACCGTGGTGTAAGCCAATGAGCCGTTTTGTCTACACCAAAATATCCGGGCATGCACATTTATGAGTAGCCAGCAGCTAGTCTTATCGGAAGCCTGGGCTCAGCCGCATGCTATGCAATAGTCATTGCAGGCTCTCAACGCCGGAACCGGCCATGATAATAGGCCTCAATGGGCAGTTGGAGACTCTGCATGTTCATCACCAATGAAAGACCGCCACGACCAGCCACCTATCGAACGGAACTGTGTTATTTTGTTAATCCGCCGGTAGCCTAGATTCACAACCGGCCGGATTACCTCTTTCAGGCGGACACCGTTTATTTTTCGTGTCCCTGTCTGCATCATGGCAATAGTTTGCTGACTAGGGAGCTGCGCTAGCAGCTCATGGATGGCGATGGTGGTTCCGCAGTTAGCGGAGATTAGGCACCTCTCCCCCGCCACCCGCAGTGTAATTAGTGACGGGCCTGCATGCACACCACCCCGCAAAGGCGCTAGTCAGACCGGACGCCGCAAGAGCCCTAGCCACGATCCATAGCAAGGGTTCGAAATTGACTTCATCTGCTCCGGTGTCTCATCGCTGAACGGAAATACGGAGCACAAGTATTACTATCGGCTGCCCACGAGCGGCACTTGCGATCTGATAAATTTGCGCGCATTGACTGAACTCAAAGTATTGGGTGCTCGGGATTCAAACTGTCTTCGACGTCACCAGCAGGCAGGACTCTAGGGAGTAACGTAATGGTTTTCCTTATCTTAGGAAAACTGGGCCATTCATGTACCAACTCGTTCAGCAATGCCGATGAATGGTTAAAAGCTTTGGCGCTAGCTGATCCATGCAATCAGGCGTCACATCTGACGTCTCTCCGCCTGGCTGAAAGACGTATTGGCCGCATGGGAACACCACTCGCATCACGGACGGTCGCCATCCCCCCCCTTTTGAATTGATAAATCTAATATTTCTTGACGTTTTATATTGTCTCTTTGCTGAACCTAAACACCTGTATAGGAACGTATTGGACAGTGTCCCACAAGTCTCTCCCGCTGGCCTCGATATCTTTCTTTGAGGCCACTGTTATGCGCAAGTAGTCAAAGGAGAGCAGACCCGCAACTTTGTACTCCGTAAGCTTCTTGAGTTACATTTCTGCAAGGTGACGCTGGCGCAGGCCGGATAATCATTTCGGCTTGGTAAGCCGGGGCGAGGCCCGCCTTGGATTGTGTATGAGACGCCAGTGCAGGATTGGCCACCGTTGGCTGCAACGTCTTTTCGGTTCAATTACATGTTGGTCAAAGTTGGAAGGTATGTATTTTGTCCGTACTTCTGGGCCCCCTCAACCCTGATTCGCCGAAAGATTGCAGCATGAATGGAACTTGAATACGGGCGAGGGTGCACAATACGCTCGACCGGCGTCTCCGGAATCTAAGAGATATAACACAGGAGGAACTAGTGGGGCCATTGATCAAGGAGTATTTCCAGTCGGAGCTGTAGAAGAACGTGCTACTTATTGCTTTACTGCACGCCTAGCTTGGTTCGGCCGAGGAGGTTACATGCAACTCACCCCACCCCCCCTGAATGTAGACCGGTTAGGTGCCCAGAGTCTATAAAGTTCGCCGACGGTAATCTCTATTCCGCCCGTTCTCATAGCTCGCCTGGAATTATAAGCAATGTTAGAAATCTCTTTATAGCATGTGTCGCAAGGAAACAGCGACAGCTAGACATGCTAAGACTAATAAAGATCTAGTAAGACAGCGAGGCTTAAGGTTTATGCCTCTAACACTTAAGCAGGGTAACATGCTTTCCACCTATCTATTATTTATAGCTCCTATTACAATAAAATAAGATATTAGCCTTTGCGGCCAATATTGCAAGACTACAGGCTAAGGACCCGTATTTGTAGACAAATATCCTTGTTCTGTGTAACCCAGAAGTTTGCGGCTGAGTCTTTAACCCCGCACTTGCAGCCCAGTAACTATAAGCCTGACTGGTTAGTGTTATTGTCGACGGTGATAATGTCTCCCTTTCTAATGCAGTAATCTTAGCCAGAGCTGAGGTGCTACCATGGGATATTCGGGGATGCCGGGAGGTGAGGTCATAGAGAACTGGTATGACCTAGTTTTGACCATCAAGATCAACATAGTGGAAACTGAGCTTATTTTCAAGGTTCATAGATGCATGAGTGCATGATTGCATAAGTGCCGCGGATATTGTGAGGCCAGAGTCCAAGACAGCACACGCAATAGGCCCCCAACGTTGACCAAGTCCGGTATGCCGTCGCTTTCACACCTGGCTGATGTTTCCGTGGTTCAGGACCTACTGCGGCTCATTTCACCTATCTCGGTCATTTCATTACGCGTATTCTTGAGACACGAGGTCTTTCAGTGCGCTAGATACAACACACGTATTACGTCACGTTGCGTCCGGTTTAAACGTGTCCCAGGGGGAGAAATTCCCCGAGTCATAAAACGAAGTGAGCCTTGGAACTGTCAGAGACTACCACTTGTGAGGGCATTCAGGGACCACGTGAGGTCGTGGAGCTAGGGATGTACCTTAGCCAATGCCTAGACTATAATTGTCAACACAAAAAGAACATGCTCTAATTGCGCAGCAATTATTGTATATTATAACCTGTGACACACACCCCCAGCTTGTGTTGTGGTACTGCATATGGCATATTGTAGCGCAACGCAAGATGAATATATAGCTGATGTAGTAAGGCTCATGCCCTTATAGTGCTGTAACGGTGGCTTGCGCCTCTGTGGCTCCAGTCAATCTGCGGCTTCTGCCTTCTGTGACTCTAGCCGATCGGTGACTCCTGCCTTTGTGGCCCTAGCCTGTCGGTGCACTATCCTGTATGTGGCCAAGAATCCGAAAATGTGCTATCCCTGAAGGTGCTAGATAACATGCTAGCGTTCTTCCCCGGTGTTGAAGTGATTCACACTCTTTAGGGTAGCCTCACAGGATGTGTTGAAGTGATTCACACTCTTTGGGGCAGCCTCACACAGGCCCACAAGGCCTTCTTATTTTGTTTGTTCTGTAGACCTAGATTAGTTTCTTCATAACTTCATCATCTATCTAGTTGATCATCATACTTTCATTCATTCATTTTGCAGTGCAATACCTGGGAATCGAACTGGGTTGGTTGTAAGGTGTGGGGCGCAGTGGATGTGATATCTAGTTTTATACCACTCGGGCAAACCGGGCTCATAACTGTCACGAAGTGAGCAGCTATGGAAGATCTAAGCAGTGGAATTGTCCTTGTATTCTATCTAATTGA
Source organism: Conoideocrella luteorostrata (assembly GCA_032433595.1). Taxonomy (NCBI): domain Eukaryota; kingdom Fungi; phylum Ascomycota; class Sordariomycetes; order Hypocreales; family Clavicipitaceae; genus Conoideocrella; species Conoideocrella luteorostrata. Next base: position 115,967 of record JASWJB010000092.1, read on the forward strand.
TGAGGAATTAGACCTCTTCTTATAGATGACTACTATCTATGAATTCCGTCATCCGACCCGGAAGGTTGTCTCACGATATCTCCACAGGTCAGAATCAACAACCGGCTCACTGTGATCGTAACACATTTGTAACATGCTTCGTTTGACAATAGTGCCGGCCGCTTCGATTGAGTGTTCTCTGATGATGGCACGTGGGACATCGTGAAGGGTCCGATGAGTACAGCATCCAAGGCTTTGCTAGTATAATATAGAGAGAAACTGCTAGTGTATTCAAAACCGGATACCGGCAGTAGAAAATGATTTACGACTTGGCACCTCAAATGGACGCTCCTCTCGTTTTGATGTGAACGATTTAGGAAATAAATACACTTGAAATATGCGAGAGAACAAGCGAGAGTTTTCTGGACCAATGTTGTTAAAGATGTAATGCGGAAGACTCCTATTTGGTATTACAGCATCCTTCCGGCGAAGAGGCAAGTCATTTGATCTCGGCCAGTTAGATCAACCTTTACGGCTTTGTTAGCCAAGTAAACAGATATGAAACATGCACATTTAGTAAAAGTACAATAGTGAGCATTGGTTGATATACGCAGGATTATATCTGGGTCCTTCATGTTATAAGAATCCCTCGCATTAGCCAATATTGAGGATATAGCGTATCATTACCGCTATTGTGAATCAAAGCATGAATATTTATGCCTCGTAATAATTTTTTAAGTAAGTTGATCCCGATATTACGCGTGTAGGGTCCAATTTTATTGGTCTACGTAGCCTTCCGGCCTGAGGCAGGAAGGAAAAGGCAAGGGCTTGGCTAGAAGGGGTTCAAACGAGGAGATTCAGACGGGTAGTACAGACGAGGAATTTTGCATCCATTAGCATCATCTTCGTCAAGCCCACATCAGTATACATGAATGAATCATGAATCTGACCCATTTGAGTTGAGCACAACAAGTATCCCAGCACGTAGCAAGCATTTTAAAAGCGCACGAAAGCTGCCGCTACGGGACACGCAAACCAGGGCATTGAGTTATATGGGGTAGGCCCCGCGCTATCGAATTAATAGGAGCCAAAAACCGTGAATGGTGGTAGTCATAATCAAAATATCACAAGGAAAGAAAGTGGCGGTGTGGGGAGCAGTTGGATGACCTAAAGACAAGGGCGGACAATCACATCATATATCTGTTGGTCGGGCATCCTGTCATACACTTCATCCACAATTTATCGCGCACTGGCCGGGTGTTAGCCCATATTAAAAAGGCAGCACCCCCTCACCGGATTGCACCTCAACTCTTCAGACATTAAATCTCTCTCTTTGAGCTTCCGTCCCGCTAGCTCAACATTCAGACTCCGCCGACCGTCAGCATGGGTGGAGCTCCGTCAGTGCCGACGGACAGTCGTCGCGAGCTTCAAGTCATCGGGGCTGGGTACTCGAGAACCGGTACCGTCTCCATGGGTATGGCGCTTGAGCAGTTGCTCCAAGGGCCCGTGATGCATGGCGGAACCCAAATCCTGGGCCGGGAAGATGGTGCGACACCCCTCAGAGCCCCAACGATCAAATCGCGATGAATAACACTTAGCAAAACAGCCTATGCGAAGCTATGGACTCGGATATTCGCCGAGAGGAAGAACAAGCCGGTGCTGATGAAGCTGCTGAAGGAGGCAACAGAAGGCTTCGTGGGATTGACGGATTCGCCGGGTTCGTTGTTCCTCGAGGAGCTGCTGGAACTTTATCCGAATTGTAAGGTTGTCCTGGTCAAGAGGGACATTCATGCCTGGTACAAGAGCATGCAACCCATCATGGAAAACACGCAGCTGAACCCGCTGCTGTTCCGGGCACTTCTCCTGCCAATCCCCACGTGGCGCTGGTTCCCCAAGATCATCCAGGGAATGGGAAGCCGGTAAGTGCTGCCCTTGCTGGCCGAAGGGGACTTTTCTAATGACAATGTTCTGCACAGTGAAATTGAGAGGCTCAACGGAGTGCCATTCACACCAGGTAAGTAGAGCTCTTCTCAGCCAACTCAGCAAACAAATTAATGACGCTGAAACTTCTGGGCAGATATGCTACTCACCTATAATGACTGGGTCAGAGCACACGTCAGGCCAGAGAAGCTGATGGAAATGGAAATGGCCGAAGGATGGGAGCCATTGGCCAAGTTTCTGAACACGACGGTTCCGTCAACGCCATTTCCGCGGGCGAATGATGCTGCAGCGATGACGGCATACATCAACAGAATTCTGATCACAGCAAGCCTCGCCTGGTTGGGCATCTTCACAGTTTTAGGACTGGCATGCTGGCTAAGCTGGACAAGTTTTGGTTGGAACAAATAAGTGGCCACCGCTCTCCTTTTGGCTGTCACGAGGAGTCGTAAGGGAACCATAGGCTGCCACGGAGAAGCCCCCGGTCAATGGAGAATTCCGCATCGAATTTCCCGGCTCTGCAGCGCAACATCGCATGACAGGATTTATGGTCTGAATTAATGCCTCAATTTATTAACTAGAAAGCATCTATTACTAGACGTCTAATTCTTTGTGAATTAGCTAGACCACAAGGACAATTCCACTGAACTAAATGACCATAGCTGCTCACATTGCGACATTGACGGAATTGATTAGTAGTCACTGAGGCCAATCAATCGTAGGCACATGCCTCGCAGCCATCGTAGATAGACGCTGACTAGAAGACGGTTTTCCCAGGGATTTGCCACAATAGATTTGAAGTTTATATCCGATTTATCAACACAAGCACTACATAGTGCGTTCGACGAATCATGTTTAACGCATTAGAGTTGAGAACGGAGCGCAAAGTCAAGCCGCAAATCCGCCCCACCTCCACATTCGCTAAACCTTCCGGCTTCTCAATGCAACCTTGCATCCGCCAAATCTCGCGGGTAATGTGAATTGCTACGCTTGATCCCCCCGCACCCCGCACTTTTCCTTGTTTTTCGATCTGCCACATGACCACTTATAACCGAGAGACTGGCAACTGATTGTCAAAGTTGCATCGAACTAGCTGGGAACTGTGGCCGGGGGAAGGGGAAGGGGAAGGGGGCCGATGATGGATGGAAACCGAGGCTTCCAAGGTCGCCGATCGCATATGTGCGCTCGGAGGCAGTCTTTGGTCGTGGTCAAAAGCAGACGGCCTCCTGGATGGCTTCATATTGGGTTCCAGCATCGTGTTATCCGCTTGAAATAACTTCGCTCCCCGCTGTGTACAATGGTGTACATGGCAATCCCGCGTATAACGGCCACAGCGGCCTTGTGGCTGCCCTTGCTGCTCGCATTATACCCGTCACAGGCAGCGACGACAACTTTCAAGCATTGCAACCTCCCGTCCGGGGCCGAACCTTTCGAAACGGCATCTCCAGAAGAGGTTGGCCTGTCATCAGAAGAAGTCAAAGCTGCCCTGGACTATGCCAACCACCATGGACGGTACTCAGTCCAAATCTTTCGCAACAACTGCCTCGTCGGACGAGGTGCTATCGACGCAGTCACCGAAAACTTCCCCGTCCAGGTGTTTTCCGTGACAAAGTCCGTGGTCGGCATGCTCGCTGGCATGGCTGTAGCCGATGGAAAGCTTGACATTGACAGCCCAATTGGAAAGTACCTGCCCGATAAGCCAGGCTGGGGGGACGCGGCTCACCGCGCCATCACCGTCCGGGACGTTCTCACGGAGACGTCCGGAACCCAAGAGGCAATCTTTGCCGAGGCCCTCACAGTTGGAACGGATCCCAGCGCCATACAAGAGTTTTTGGGCCAGACAATCACTCACCAGCCCGGGACGCACTTCGAATACTCCCAGCGCGATGCCGACGCGGCCGCCTACATCGTCCAAAGTGCCGTTGGGCGCGACTTGCAGGAGTACGCCCAGGAACGACTCTTCGGACCGCTGGGCATCCAAAAGTCGGATTACTTTTGGCTCCGTGATCGTTCTGGCAACACGTACGGATACGCCTGGTTGTTCATTGCACCGAAGCATCTTGCTCGTCTCGGCCTGACCATGCAGAACAGTGGGCGATATAACAGCCAGCAGATTGTGCCTGAGAGCTGGGTCAAAGCCGTCGCCGCACCGTCGCCAAAGAACCCGTGCTACGGATTTCTTTTCTGGAACAATGCCGGCAAGCCCTGCACCGGCGCCAACTTCCCCGTCGCCACCACGATCCAGCAGACCAGCATCGCGAGCGCTCCGCAAGATGCCTTCGCCATGGTCGGCGCACTGCAGCAGAACAACTTCATGATCCCGTCGCTGAACATGACAGTGACGTGGGCGGGCGTGCTGGGCGACACAGCCCCAAATTTGTCCGTTATTTTAAGTGCTACCCCTGGTGATCTCTACTACAATTTCTTCCGCATCCTCATGCGCGGTGTTCAGGACCAGAACATCCCAGACGCAGGGCCCTATAAGTCTCCACCATTCAGTCTCAACGTCAATCCGCTCAACTATCTCAACCCAGTTGTGCTCCTGCATGATCTAATTTCCAGCCCTGAGTGCAACATACTAGTTTGTAACGGAGGGATTCCCACGAAAGGCTTTTTGGACAATTTAGAAGCTATTTTCCGCTACAGGCCAACATTTTAGGGGTCTTTGAGTCGATATGCTTGGGGCTTTTAGTAGAATAATGATAGGTGCTGCGTGGCGTGTCCATCTCGTATACGTTTGTACCTCCGCAGTCTTGCATAATTTAAATAAAACAGTTCAGGAGCGAGAACAATCACGATAGCGTTAAAATCAGGCTGCACTATCTGACTGAACTTTTCTAACTAACTAGAGAGACAGTTTGCGCGAAATCTGGTACTGTAAGCCGCGCAAGATCTAGGAAAGCTTACCGTGAATGCCAAAAATATTGACAGTCTGAGCACTGTAACAAACTAGTTTCTATATGTACATGTCACAATTTGAGCAGCTGTGGTCTTCTATTTCAGTGGCATCGTCGTTGTATTTCTATCTACAGTAACCCAGCAGCAATTCTGAGCTACCACACTACACGATTTGGTCGTTTCTTGGCCCGGAATGACTACAGATCCACCATAGCTAACGAGGAAGCAGACTTCTTCTTACGATAACCCGTAGCTAGCTGAAAAATCGGAAGATTAAATGTCTTTGCATGCTCTTGTAATTCATCCCTTTTGATCGTCTGAATGTCCGTCTGAGCTTCTGTGGTTCCTCTATGATTCCGCATGGCAATATATGTACATATATGTCGCTACATCGATATGCTTAATTGTAGGCTATTATACCGCAGGTTTTTCCTTCTTACTTCTACGGTATAGATAGTGTTCTGAGTTAGCTTATTGAAGTGATGAGCTTCTAGAGGAATTCTTACCTACCAATGTTTCGCCGTGTCTCACCGGTGAATCTCAAAATAGCAAAAATGATAATAAGGGTCGTAATGCTACCGAGTAACTGGGATTCTCTTTTAAAAAAAAAGTGCAAGTTTTATTGTAATGAATGACTGGTGGATGCATCGGAACTGCCAGAAACAGGAGCACCTCGTCAGCCAGTGTGGGTAGAGACGCCCTCTTCAATGGAATTAAAAGTTGATTTGGGCGAAAACGTGGGATTCAGTCGCACAGTTTGGCTATCAAGGTTCCCCGGCATGGCGTAGTCTTGCCTGTTGGTGCAATATAGTGATGTTCGTCAAGTCGGTTTTGCACGGTTTGTCAACATTACCGGAAGGTAACCAATGTTCGATGTCTCCAGATATTTAAGTTCAGCTGATTAACTGCCCAGTAGTGATGAAATGCCGCAGCTTCAATTCATCAAGACCAAAAAATTAGCCTGCACTTTAGACATACATAGAGAGCGGGTCCAAAGACTGCTCACAAGAGTGTAGAAGTGGGTGTGTATGGGGAGCGGGAAAGACCAAGGACTGACTACCGAAACGGGCTAACTAGGCTGGGATAGGTAGAGACAACAATAAAGCCTCTTTCGAATAAAGAGCTGGGTCGCACTCTGTAACAGCTAGTTAATTGAATGTCTTATAGTACATTGCTGCGTTCCCGCGACGACTCTGGCAGATTTGTCTATTTCCATGTACTCCGCACTCTCTGCGCACTGGAATGCAGGCTCATGCAAACACCACTGGGCAGGCCTGCTACATGGTTTGCACACCGTAGGAGGAGCAAGACAGTGAGCGGTGAGCCGACGCACACATGTCCCACGGAGTGTCGGCATCGGAGCCGTTCCACGATTGGCTCGCTGGCAGGCGGGCTATGCAATAATACAGTTGTGCCGTATGCGAATGCGAATGCGACACGTGGACAAGCCAACACGAGCAGCGCGGCAGACAAGAGACGGCTCGCTCTTCCAGTTCAGTGTTTTGATGCATCTGGCATCGCGATTGTACAACGCGGTTTGGTGGTAAATTGACGCCTAGACTGGAACAAGCTTAGTGCTTCCGACGTCCCGCACATCGCCCGCCAATAGACAGAGCAGTGCTCGCATAGCTGCACCGTAGCTGCAGCGCAGGTGAGTAGATTCCAATCAAAATTCCTCGTACCGATCAATAGTCAGCCAGGATTGAAACATTCCAGCCATGCTGGCCGAGTAGTTAGTTACTCACTGCCGCACGGCACGTCAAGACAAACAAAACAAACGTATAAAGTCCCGCAGGAGGCCCGTCGCTCTCAAGGCAGTTCGGGAAACATTATATCGCACCAGACCACCTGCTCCGCACATAAAAAACCTTGATAACAACAACAAAGTCAGTCGCTCGCTCACCCAGCCACCATGAAGGCCACCCTCGTTCTCACTGCGCTCATCGGCGCCGGCATTGTGTCGGCCGCGGACTGCCCGGCCCCAGGCACCACAGACAGCAAGGGTCGCTACTCGTGCAACCCCGCGCACCAGTACCCCAACGGCCAGACCTGCCCTGCCGTCGACGGCTGCTACTACCTGACGGGCCCTGACGGCAAGCTCGTCGACAACAGGCCCCCTCCCATGCCCACCCAGACGGCCAACTGCCCCGCCCCAGGCACCACAGACAGCCAGGGCCGCTACTCCTGCAACCCGGCGCACCAGTACCCCAACGGCCAGACCTGCGTCGCCACCAGCGGCTGCTACTACCTGACGGGCCCTGACGGCAAGCCCGTCAACAACAGCCCAACCGGCAGCGCCATGCCCAGCCCGACCGCCACCTGTCCTGCCCCTGGATCCACCGACAGCCAGGGCCGCTACTCCTGCAACCCCGCGCATCAGTACCCCAACGGCCAGACCTGCCAGGCCATCGACGGCTGCTACTACCTGTGCATGAACGGCACACCCATCAAGAACAACAACGGCACTTCCACTGCTACTGCTACTGGCCAGCCGCCCGTTGTTACCGCTGGTGCGGCCACTCTCCAGGGCGCGGGCATGCTTGCCCTCGCCGCTGCTTTCGGCGCTTTCTTGTAGCATCTCTCCACAGGCTCCATTCTTCTTCTTTCTGCTTTTTTCTTCTCCGTCCTCTCATTCCCCTTCCATCTCGCCCAAATCAGGCCAGTCAGGCTGCAAGGGGTAGTATGTGCTGGGATGAGATGAACCCCTGGCAGCTAGTTATACTAGGTCCGCCCGATATTAATGTATTTACATCATTATAATTCTCTATAGCAAAAGAACGGCATGCATCTACGACAGTTCTCCCTAGTGATTGGCACGCTTGTGCTTACGTGACTTGTCGCTTCGCCTGGTCGCTTTCCGACGTAAAAATAAGTAGCATTCATTGAAGAAAGTGATAGTTTGCTTGCAAAACCACCATACAAATTAAACAAACTCCTCACCGTGTCGCACTCAACTCAACGTATTCTATTGCACACACCTTTAAGCGTAGCCCGCATGGCCGCACCACAGCCAATGTCAAAATGCAAATTCCAGAGTCCACCGCGGCGTACTGCAACACCCAAACTTCATGGCGGCAGATCGCAGGATTGACTGTGGCGGATGACTTGCATTTGGCAGCCTCGACGTATCCTTCTAAACAAAAGAGTCAACTGTCGGATATAAGACTTGATTACATCTTACTGAATGAAGATTTAGTGAGCTCACACTTTTGCACAATGGTGCCGCGGATATGAAATCTGACGTCAATAGAGGTAAGAGGATTCCGACGGAATTCTACGTCAGCAGATTGAAGAGAAGAATTTGGGTACCAATAACTGTCATGTCTCTCAAATTAGGTACGAATCAAGGACTCTGCAGAGCTAGACCATCCATAGCTGCGGCTGGTGACGAGGGAAGTCCCGTCTGGGTTGACACTGATGCACGATCTTAAGTGGTAGCGTCAATGGAGATCATACATAGGCAGGTGAGGAGGACGGCATGCTTAACTGCGGCTGCGGTGAGGTCATGACCACAGGACCACGTCATGGGGAAGGGGGGGGGGGGCAAAAGAGCTCATAAAAACTTAAAGGAGTATGCATAAACAAAGTTATCCACAGGACGACATTCTTAATTAAGTTAGAGAGCCAGGCTTGACGACATGAGACTACCACCGAAGTTATGCCGTGACGACGTTGCTAATAGTTAAAACAGTCCGAACTTGACAGGGATCATACAGTTACTCGAAACAACAGACGTTACTTCCAGACAAAGTCCCCGTTAGTCGCATCTCAATAACCGGGATAGCTAAACTGTTATCCGTTTACATAACTAACATGATCATGCTTGATGGGTGGGTCTAGGTCTGTGCATCTGCCGCATTGATGGCCACTGCCGGATTGGCTTGCTTGGGACCCCTTAATCCGAGTTTTATTTTAAGCGTAGTGCTTTATGTCACAGTTTAGGAATCACACCAATTAGTTTCTACGGAGTACGCAGTGCGCCATGGGAGCATTTTCCTTCTTGACGACACTTTCACTCCGAAGCAGCAACACTACCCAACCGCCCAATTACTGTCGTTATGCAGTCCTCTCGAAAACCACGTGTCTATACCCGCGTCAAGTTATTAGCTTTTTCTGGTACGAATTATGCCGAAGTACATATGATGCAGTGTCGTAAGTACGGGACAGGGGCTGAGTTCAGATTGGCTCGATTTTTACCGAACTTTGTGACACAGTCTCTTGGCGGTCCCTATGTTCCTGAAGTTCATAGACGCGAGAAATAACATAAATATTTGTGTCAGCCAACGAGTTTTTTGCGACTAGTCCAAGTCAAAATCATATAAATTCAGTCTTTTCGGATCTGCAGTGTTCAAAATGCACATCTTCGCGGCTTCAGCTCTGGCTTTGCCTCTTGTCGCCGCTTTGCCCCCCGGCGCGCCCATCGAGGCTCGCCAAACAAATGCGGCGCCGTTTAAAGCTGACCTTCGAGTCGATGCTAACCGGGACGGTGTAGTCGACGTTAATGGCACAACCGACATCCAAGATAAACAAACGTGGAACGAAACATACGGTGCAATTTTCCTCCCAAACATAGGACGCACTAGGGCGTCATGTCATGAAAGAGTGGAATGCAATGACGCCTCTTCTAAAGAGCAATGGGCGCCCGAGAATATGGCCACCATGCGGACGGTTGCCATGGTAAATCTGAGCGATACTGCTGTCGGTTCTATTTCCATCCAGAACGCCGCGGCGCGGTCAAAAGTTCGCATCTTTCTCGACTCTCCGGAGCTATCGGAGAATCCGCCGCCACTCTCCATAGAGGACCTTGCGAACGGGTCAGGGTCAGGGGAAATAGACGTCAAAAATCTGCGCTACGCATACCTTGAAAATGACACTAAGATCCCGGCAGCCAAGCTGCGAGAAGGATTGACACTGGGTATCGACAGCAAACAAACCAGGCGTGTGGACTGGGATGGCAAAGTTACTGTTGAGTTCAAGGTGACAGACCGCGGCAGCACTTCTACCGATAAAGTCATACTCCGAGTTGCCCCTGTGCTAGCCCACCATCACCTTCAACCTATTGAAACAATGTTCACCACAAAAAGGCAACAACAGGGCGATGGGAAGGTTGCACAAGATCGAGCCACAATTCAGACAATCGAGGATGGTATTAAGAAGAGCATGCAGAAAGCCGGAATTAAAAACCAGCTCAAACATTTCGAAATTGACACCGCCTGGGCTCAGGATGTTCTGGAGCCAGGTTACGCGACCATGCCCGGACCCAAGGGCCCTATTAGCATTCGCATCAACGTTTACGGCACGTCAGTAATAGACGGTATCAATGACCTGACTGAAATACTGTTGTTCGAGAAGTTACGTCAAGAGGGTGTTGGCGCCATTCAGCCGTCAGATCTAAACTTGGTCAAACAAGGCACCCTTGAGGCTGGTGGCAATATCGAGACCATCCCGCCCTACGAGCACAATGGTAAGAAGTTTCCAGCGGGGCGAATGGTGATGGGTGGTACGGAGTCTGGAAAACCCGAAGTTTTGAAGTTTTTCAAGGCTCAGGAAGCCCAAGATCCCATTCTGCTGGACTCTACGTGGCTCTATGTAAAACATGTGGATGAGATTGTCAGCTTCTTGCCCGCCAAAACAAAGCGAGGATGGAGAATTTCTATCGTAGACCCTCGTATGGGATTGGAAGCTCTTAAGAAACTCAAAGCAGACGGCCACGGAGAGGTGAAGCTTACCAGTCACCCCACGATGCAGAACCAGACGGACGTGCCAACTGTGAACAAGTTTCTTGAGGACAAGCAAACTCAAGATGCAGCCTCTCACAGCGCCAAAATTATGCAAAAAAATCTTGAAATCCTGAAGACTGAAACTGGCATCACAGACGACGATATTGTCCGCGTGCCTGCTGTTATGGCGTCGATGACAAAACTGAAGGAGTATCTTCATACGAGGGATCATGACGGCGGAACGAAAGGTGGCAAAGGTGGTAATTTGTTGCCCTTGAACTCGGCCTTCCCAAGCCAAGTCAATGGTGTGCCACTCTCAGATTCACTATTCATGGCCCCCAAGCCCTGGGGGCCGGTGGTTAATGGTGAGGATGTCCTCCAAAAGCTGTCGGCAGATGCCTACTCAAAGGCTGGTTTCCAGGTGGACTTTATTGATGACTGGGAATTGCACAGGGGCAGTGGCGATTTGCACTGCTTCACCAACACATATCGTAGCATGGTGACGAAGTAGAGACTTTCTGATAGAGTTTTACGTATTCTAAATGCTCTATTTCTGGGCCCTGTAACATTATCACTGCAACAAATGGCAAATTTGTGAACGCACACCGCAATATTTCTTGACGTGATCCCGCTCCCACGGAAAACCCCTAGCTTATGCGTCCCAAATCTAACCGAGGAACCCTCATGTCCGTCATATGTGAAAGATTGGACTTCATTATAGCAGTTGGAGTCCAATAATAGTACCCTGAACTTCTCGATGTATCAAACAGTCGAACACCAGAAGGTGTTCACCTCACCTTCGGCCACAAGTTATCGCCCAGAATCTGGTGTCCCTCTCCAATAAAGTAGTCTTCGGCACTCGCTTGTTTTGCTTCTTTGCAGAGATTACTACATGTCGTCGCTATTATGGTAATTGGGTGCCATCGGTCGTGTTAAAAAAGGTACTCAAACGCAGGCGACCTCGTCTTGCAGCGCAAGGGATGAGTATATTTTCCCACTTGCAATATTAATATACAGGGAAACCATCTTCGAGAACTTGTCGACAATGTAGTGACTGTGCCTGGGCCGGCCCATTATATGAACAGTGTGGGCAAAATGATAATGCAGCGTCGAGCTGACGTACAGCACTGCATGTCATTATGTGCAAGCATGTAGAAAATGCGGAAGCAAACTAGATTGCCTGCGCACCTGTTGAAGGCATAGACCCCGCTTGAGGAAGAATTTGGAGATGGGGAAGCGTTGCCATGTTGTCAACTTGTGCATTTATGCTTCTCTTCATGAGACCACGTATGTAAAGGGAACGCCCCATTTCCCATTTCGACCTAGCCGAGCTAAAATTTAAGCGGGCGATTCCAAGTTCAACAGGCCTGCACTTTTGCTCCTCGAGCGGTTAATTTTTCCGACAACTGTTACAAGGTTGTGGATGCGTCTTCCGAGCCAATCGCCAAGAGTTGCTCCAACCTGTGAGCGCAACAAAGCCATTAATGAGCGATACCAACCCACAGCGACATATCTAACTTGAAAACTTGACAGGACACGGGCGTGCGTAATCCATCCGGCGCAGACAGCACTAATCAGTTCATCATTCCCCCTTGGCGAGATGTGCAGATGCTTTCAGTGGAGGAACAATGTATTTTACCCGCTCCATGTACCGCAAGAATAAGCTTGCCATATTAGGAAGGGTGGGGGCGATGCCGTGGGAAAATAAGATAGATAATGCCACTGTTGGAGATTTCCTCGACGCTCCCCTCCTCATATCCCGCCCAACCGTTTCAAGATCATGGAACACCTTGAATGCAAGCTGCGATGGTTTTCAGGCAGCAAACACGACTCGGGGGTCATATTTTGACGCAGGCCCAAAAAGCATCTCACTTAGCGTGGGTTTGCCAGCCATTCGACGACTTGTGCTGTATAATATTTGTTCAGTTAAGTTTAAGACAAGGCTCGTTTATGCATCAATGCAATGTATTCTCCATTCCACTTCTTCTATCCCTCCAAGAGAAACAGTGAGCTTTGATCGCAGCTGTGGACTACTTAAAGCATTCATTCCGCGCAGTTCTATACGTCGAAAACATCAAGTAAATGGTCATCAACACTTTTCCTCTCCTCAGAGCCGTGACATTCCATTGCCAACAAATCCCTCTGCTCTTTACATTACCTTTTCTTCTTAAGGAAATATGTTCTTCGTTTTGGCAATAGCTGCGGCGGTTACAGCAGTTATTGGTGCAGTTGCGCCGGACAGAGCCAGCGTAAGGCGCTGCGAGATGGGAGCTGCACAGGATGGAACGTGGCAAAATCGGCACGAACCACAAAGAATTCTTTCCTCGTGCCAACGCCAAAGAATTTTCTTTCGATGATCATATGCACGTTATTGGAAGACCAGAAAAATAAGGGGCAAGAAAATAGAATTTGCCTTGAGTGTAAGTTACCTTTGATCACTTTTCGAAATAATACAGCTGATGAGTGTTTGAAGCGTAACGATCTACGCAAACAGCTGGAAACTGTTGGAATATCGCCGCCAAGCACAATAGGAAGCACGGAGCCTATCACGTGGTCACCTTTAAGCCACGATATTTATACGACGATATCGTGCCTTCCACTATGACTTCTTTTCTTACTTCTTAGATAACCTACTTGACTTATTGAATATATTCTATTTTGAAGCAGTTGATCTAGATCATCTGTTGCACACCCTGTGCAACCCACAGAAACACTCAATAAGAGCTTCAAACATGCTGCTATTTCCTTCACGCTTGTTAGCACGAGTTGGACAATCGCACAGCTACCTCCTTACAATAAAGGGTTCTCCGTTGACACATTAGAAAACCAATTGTTTAAAGATCTTCACCAAGGCAATAAGTCGACTCTTAACCACTATTTCCTCAATGCTACGAAAGGGTTCGGTGGCGTGACTGGTGCCAGCACGGCATGGGTTAGGTGCAAAATTGAGCAGGTGGCAATTAGCTTCAATATTGTAACAAACATAAAGAGTAGCTAAACACAGAAGTTATGAAATCGAAGTATGCAACTACTATCAGTGTGGTTTGGTTTTCATTTTCGGTGTATTTGCTAAATCGTTCTGCCTTATGCTGCAGTTGTAAAATTTCCCGTTCACGCCAAGTTGGATATGACAACCCAGTTATGTTTGAAGTGCTCAAAATGAGTGTAAAGGTATTTAATTTAATATATTGTAATTTTCAATAGCCACCCAACCGTGCGCATCAACTGTAATGTCAAAACAATCGTGATGAAGCCTTAGGATTAAGTTTACCGACATATCTAGTTAATTGGTCACATATCATAATTTCTTTTCATTAGATTACGATTATCTATACCGTGTCCCTGTTGATTCGTGGGAGAATTACTTTTACGTCTGCTCAAACACGGAATGCTCAGCAGCCAGTTCAGCCGGATCATTATTCTCGAACCCAAAATTCCATATGCTCGCCGGCGTCGTATCCCCATATGTCCCTCTATCCTCACCGTAACTGCTCCGAGCGCCTACGTGCTGCATGACAACCGGACTGAGTGCCCACCGTAACCCGCCTGACTTACTTGCATGCATCTCTATAAAGCTGTCCGTTGGTATCTCGGACCATCTGTCCCCCTGGAAAAGAGGTAGCAGCTCGTTGGCCACCGTTGCACGTGGGAACACGAGGCCTTGCCCGCAGCATGCATTATCAGCCATGAGGTGTACCCCGGTGTGCTTGGGCAAGACACAATTCGCTCCTGCAGAGAAGTAGAGTAGAATGACGAGAGGGAGAAATAGAACGAAAGTAATTAGAAACCCGTCTCGCGTCAAATACACGCGAGACACCGGCATGTAATGTCGTATGCAGAGCATAATGAGTGCCAAAGCAACGGTTAGAGTTGCACACGAGCCCAGATACTGTCGCCACGATTCCACATTCCAACCGCGCAGGTCCTCGTAATAGAACAGACGCAAGTACAAAACTAGATGAATTCAGCCTGTTAGCGCACATTTTACCTCTTGAAGACCTAGGATTAGAACGAAGCTCACAATATTCGCGCGTAGCATCCCAAGTCTTGACCTTTGCCCAGTCCAACGCTCGCATGGTTCGGTGCCTCCACCCGTGCAGGAACACGACGTCGTCTTCAACCAGCAAAGTATACGGCGCTCCGGTTCTCTGACACTCTTCCATCAGAATTGAGTAATCTAATTTAGATTTAACCGCGTGGATATGGTGAGCCTCCATCTTTTGGGCAAGAGCAAGCCATTCAGAATCTGCGGCGTAGGACGGGAGACTGTCGGCCATGCCACCGAGCCAGGCCTGCCCGTAGTCTGGATGTTTCTGCTGGTCTATGTGGGCAAGCAAGACGATGAAATAAATCATCTGTCGCTCTCTGTCGCTGAGACCATGCTGGAGTGAGCCCAATGTCGTTTTGAGGTAAGAGATGCCGTCTCGCTTCACTGACGGAATGCCTACGCAAAGCTCGGGTGGAACTGAAGAGCTCCCGTTTGATCGTAACGGATCCAATGACTGGTTTTCATGTTTCATAGCCACGATATCGGCATATTGTACGGCCTGCCGCATTCGGTGCGCCGAGTACAGAGGGATGTGGGCTCGTTGGGCTTGGAAGAATAAAGACGTCGGGTCTTTCCAGCATTTTGACCAAGTATAGAGTACGAGACACGAGTACTGCAACATTCAATTGGTTAACAATTGACGTAAAATCGTCGCAATGGTCATTAGAAAGACAATTCTCGAGAGGAGGTGAAACGTCTGGGCGGAGAAGACAAAGACGAGAAGGCACGATAGAGAGGGCCGCGCGCGCCACGTATCAAGCGAGATCGGGGCACGATCGGGGCACTTGTCAGTTACTTACTAAAAGTAAAAGGCACAGTGCAAATCGCACATTTGGATGTATCAACGTGGCCTTCATGCTCAATTACCAATGTCATGGCAAGCAGGCAAGCCAGCAAGGTAGGGACATGCCAGGATTGAAGAGAAAAGCGCCATTGATCTGCACAGAGCGCCAGTTGGGGTGGAACGGAAAGCCGGCTCGGCCAGCCTCATATCAGACGCACAAAACGCTGTGCTGAAAGTGGCATGCAAGGTGGAAAGAATTGAGCAGTATGAGTGGGTGAAATTTAATCTTTTCCTCTTTCATTTCCCTCCAGCATCTCGTGCATACTGTACAACAGGCACCGCATCATGTGTAACCAACATGCCAAGCCAGGCGCATTGGCCAGACGCAGGCCGCTGCTGGCAAGCACAGAAGATCGGGCGATGGCTGGTGAGATTGAGTTGGGTTGGGTTGAGCTGAGTTGGGTTGGGATGGGATGTGATGGGCTGGGCTAGACTTATCTTGGCATATTTGCGGCTGCACGGTGAGATGAAAACCGGATTATAATGCGTCTCGGCATCCAAGGTGCCGTCCCGCGAGTGCTGGACCATGAAATGAAAGCCCGGTGGGTCAGTATTCATGTACGGAGGAGTACTCTGGCGCATGTTTGCACTTTCATTTCAGCTCACCTTGCTCACTCACTCTGCTCATTCACGGACCCGCCGTCAACACGAGATGCAGCAGGCACGCCACCGAGAGTTTCAAGGCATAGAGACGAGAGTCCGGTGTCTGGTGTGTGCTAGCAAGCCCAGATGATAGCGTTCAGCTTCAGCGTTTGTATTCGCATATCTGCTGTGTAACATTGCCCTTTACTGCTTTTGGCATGGCTGAGGTGGCCTGCTGGTTGCATTTGTGATGCCAATCTAGCAAACAGGGATCGTCTGATAAGTGTGCGACCTTGGGCCGCACTTCTCACCGTCAACATGCATGTACTCCGTACCCATCCATCCATCGCGGTATGTGCCGAGTCTCCCCAGAGAGCAGCGGGGCACATTTCTCCTAGGGGTTCATACGCGCCTTCTTTTTTTTTT